>JADBJO010001670.1:305000-307500 GCA_016801955.1 Conus betulinus
GAGACACCTTTTCAAGCTTCGTCCTGAATATGGTGTATGGAAGTTTCTGAGAGGGCGAAGGTCTGCAACCGATTTCAGTGAAAACCGCTCTCAACATGTTACCATTAACAAAAAAAAAAAAGAAAGACAGGAAGGAAGAATGAGTAAATGATCAAATCAATCAAGAGAAAAGAGAAAGAGAGTCAGATGCGAAAGACGAAGCGGATGACGGAAAAGGGGAGGGAGGGGGATACAGAGAAAGCTAAAGAGAGGGAGAAGTACAGGGCAGATGGGAAAATATCAGAAAGAAAGAAAGATATAAAAGAGTGTGAGCGAGCGAGCCAGAAAGAGCAAGCGGGGAGAGAGGGAGAGAGAGAGAGAGAGAGAGAGAGAGAGAGAGAGAGAGAGAGAGAGAGAGAGAGAGATGTAAAAGGCATTCGCAAGCATTGACGATGTAGACGAACAGTCCTGTGGTTTATCATCATCTGTATCTCTATGTCCCTACTCCGAAACCATCTGCTCACCACTGGCCATAGTCTTGATAAGGGCGATGACAATTGGTGACCAATCAATAGGAAAAACAAAGCAGTCAAATAAGCCCTGTGTAGTCTGTCTATCGTGAGTTGCCTCAGTGATGACTTCTTTACCCCATTGATTCTGGTAAAAAAAGATGATGTTGGTGTGTGTGTGTGTGTGTGTGTGTGTGTGTGTGTGTGTACACAACATTATGTTAATCTGACAGTAAATGGTTTCAGTCAGTGTGTGTGTGTGTGTGTGTGTGTGTGTGTGAGAGAGAGAGAGAGAGAGAGAGAGAGAGAGAGAGGGGCGGGGTAGGGGAAGAGAGAGAGAGAGAGGGGAGGGAGGGGGATTGGGAAGAGTGGTTTAGTGATGGAGAGAGAAAGGGGGGGGGGGGGGAGGGGGGGGGGGGGGGGGGGGGGTTGCCGGTATCAGCGGGTGTGGGGGTAATGTCACACTGAGAACCAGACAACAAAAACACCACACACCAAGAGTCACTCTCCCAATAATGTAGACAGACACAGCGAGGCGTGTGTGTGTGTGTGTGTGTGTGTGTGTGTGTGTGTGTGTGTGTGTGTGTGTGTGTGTCCCAGTTTACTAGCGATGACAAATGCTGGGTTGTTGTTTAAGCAGAGGAAGGTGCATCTCTCTCTCTCTCTCTCTCTCTCTCTCTCTCTCTCTCTCTCTCTCTCTGTGCCTCTGTCTCTCTCTTTCTGTCTATGTATCTGTCTGTCTATCTCTCTGTCTCTCTCTGTCTCTCTCTCTCTGTGCCTCTGTCTCTCTCTTTCTGTCTATGTATCTGTCTCTCTGTCCATCTCTGTCACTCTCTCTGTCTCTCTGTCTCTGTCTCTCTCCTCTCTCTCTCTCTCTCTCTCTCTCTCTCTCTGTCTATGTATCTGTCTCTGTCTATCTGTCTCTCTCTCTCTGCCTCTGTCTCTCTGTCTCTCCCCCCCCCCCCCCCCCCTCTCTCTCTCTCTCTGCCTGATGTTAGTTCTTACAAATTTCATATTTCATGTGAACACCCGGACCCTTGATTCCCCTTGCAGTGAGCTAAATACCTGAGCCATAAATCATTGTCATTGTCTCCTCCCATCTTTTTCCTCCCCCCCCCCCCCCCCCATCTCTCTCTCTCTGATAAACACTTTATGACTCATGACCATGTGTGTGTATAGGGAAAGTGGAGGAAATGTGAGAGGGGAGAAAAAAAAAAAAAGGGATGAGAGAATGGATTGGAGGGAGAAAAAAGAGGGGAGGGTTGGGAAAATTCGAGTGGCGGGGCGGGGGAAGGGGGGGGGGTGAGGGGGTGGTTGTCGATCCTATCTTTGTACACACCAGGACTCTGATATAATCTTTTGTCCCCAGGGTTTTCACGACCGAGTGAATTGTGTCCGTTCTGGCGTGGGTACTGATACCGTTAAGTGAAATGAATATTTTTTTTTAAATCAGAATTTAACTTTGAACCTAGTAACAGCAATGCTGAAAAACAGAAAAAGACAGAAAGAAAAAATATATATATAAAGACCTGAAAGGACAACAAATGAGCTATAGAAAAAAAAACAACAACAGGAAAATGGCAAGTAACACACATACATGCACGCACCGCACACGAGTGAACGCAGCTAAGATGGTGTGCTTCTCGTAACACGTACCGAACACGGATGCAGAGGCTGTACTGATCTTGAAGCAGATACCTTGGAGAGATATTCTTCCTCCTCGTTTTTTCTTCTTCTTTCTTTCTTTCTTCTTCTCCTCCTCCTTCTTCTTCTCCTCCTTCTTTCCCCTTCTTCTTCTTCTTTTTCCTTCCTTCTTTCTTTCTGTCTTTCTTCTGTCTTTCTTTCTTTCTTTCTCTTCTTCTTCTACTTTTTCTTCTTCTTCCTCTTCTTCTTCTATTACCAGTACCACGACCTGCTGTGATCCAGAAAACGATGACTCACTGGGAGGGAGGGAGAAGAGAGAGAGAGAGAGAGAGAGAGAGGGGGGGAGGGAGACAGCGAGACAGGGAGGG
>JADBJO010001670.1:325000-337500 GCA_016801955.1 Conus betulinus
AGCACCTCTGGGATGTCCTTGGACGGCGGGTAGCTCGCCCCCCCCCCCCCCCCCCCCCCCCCCCCCCCCCCCCCCTGTTGACGTGGCCTAGCTCACTCTCTTTCTGCAGCAGGAGTGGCAGGCCCATACGTGGGACACTCTTCGGACCCTGGTGGACTCCATGCGTCGACGTTGTGCCGCTTGCCTGGCGGCAAACGGTGGCTACACTCGGTACTGAATGGTGCAGTTTTCAGTTGTGGCTTATGTGACGATCCTGAGGAAGGGTGATTGGACATTACAGCCCGCGGTCCGCGTTTGATTTGTTGATTTCGTGCAGTGGTCCAATGAATTTGTTCTTGAATAAATTTGGAAGATTGCGTCCGTTCTTCTAACATTGGCTGTAGTGTTTTGGTCTGGGAGACAGCGTTAGCAATGGCCCTTAACTTTTTGCCAGTAGTATAGGAAAACGGTTGTCACTTTTATGCTGGACGAAAACAGCGAAAATAATAATAATAATTTTTTTTTTTTAAGTTGTTAACACTGTTATCCCTGAGGATCAAAACTATTTTCTTGGTTCTTGTTTTTCCCCTTGGGATCACCATTGTTTTCTTTTTTCTTGTTTTTTCCCTTTGGGATCACCACTGTTTTCTTTTTTCTTGTTTTTTTTTTCCTTTGGGATCACCACTGTTTTCTTTTTTCTTTTTTTTTCTTTTTCCTTGGGATCACCACTGTTTTCTTTTTTCTTTTTTTTTTTCCTTTGGGATCACCACTGTTTCTGTTTTTTTTTTTCTTTTTTTTTTCCTTTGTGATCACCACTGTTTTCTTTTTTTCTTTTTTTTTTTTTTTCCTTTGGGATCACAACTGACAGACCACGATTGGTTTTGCTTGTTTTCCCTCTGAATCACACTCGTTTTCCGTATCTTCTTTGTGATAATGACCATTATCCATGTTTTAAGGCAAACGGATGTTATCTCGGAAGAATACGGCGTTATCAGGGAAATGAGTTATGATCGCTATTCCCACCGACAAGCGCATGTGCACTGATATAATTACTGCTGTTAGAAAAACAGACTCTGGCGCGCGCGCGCGCGTGTGTGTGTGTGTGTGTGTGTGTGTGTGTGTGTGTGCTCTCGGTGCTGTTGTTATTGATCGATGCTGCTGCTGCGCTTTGTTTGGACTGCTGTGTCACCGTCGTCTACTTCATCGTCGCTATCACTATCATCAGTCTCATCATCATAATCAGCATCGTCATCATCGCCGTCATTATCGTTCTCCTTCTCCTCCTCCTCCTCTCCATCATCTTCGTAATCATCAACATCGTCGTCGTGTTCGTCGCCGCCAATATCATAATAATCGCCTTCATCATCACCTGCAAGAAAACTTGAACAACGAGACGACAGCAGTTTTTTTCTTTTATTCCAAGCCGGCCGAAAATAGTCCTCCAATCGGCTCATTTCTGGGATTCGCGTGGAAGAGAGAGTATGATGCATGGGGGGGGGGGGGGGGGGGGGGGGGGGGGGGGGGGGGGGGGGGGACATGGAGCACCCCCGGGAGGGGGGAGGGGGGAGGGCGCATGCTTTCAACGCTCCCTCATACTTTTTAAAAGACACAGAAGCATCCTGGCGCCCATTGTGTGAGGAGCCGACTACTCCGCATTTAAACGCCTCTTTCACGATTGTCGGGATTTCTTCTGTGTGAGGGGACATAAGCGCTTTACAGCATATACCTCCGTTACAGATTCTGGTCTGATACGTTCCTCTTTTGGAAAGTATTTATTTTACCGATTTAAAATGATCGATATGTTTCATCCTATGTGCTCAATACCTAGCATGGAGTGGATGTTTTTTTAAAGCTTCTTTTAAACCTTACGGTTGGAGGGGTGGGGGTTGGTGGGTGGGTGGGGGGTTCGTCTTTTAACCATATTTGTGGTCGTCTGTTGTCTTTTTGTGGTGTGTGTGTGTGTGTGTGTGTGTGTGTGTGTGTTGTGTTGTGTTGTGTTGTGTTGTGTTGTGTGTGCGTGTGCGTGTGTGTGTGTGTGTGTGTGCGCACGCGCGTGTGTGTGTCTGTGTGTGTGCTCTTTCCTAGCCCATAAAGTGGGTTTGTTAACTAGTCTAAGAGCCGGATAGAAGGTCCTCCCCCCGTAAACCCACTTTTTTCAGGATCTCTTTATTGTCGAAAATATTTACAAAATAATGTCGATCTTATCGATTGTTTATTCCGAAAATACAGTTCAGCATTTTTACACGCTCATTTCCAGAAACTTGAATTTTCAAAACATCAAGAAAACGACAACATCATCAACAACAACAACAACAACAACAACAAACAAACAAACAAAAAAAGTGTCTTGGTAGAAATTCTAGTTTCACTTAACCAAATATGTTTAGCGTGAAATAGCACGATTCTGCATCTTATCCATAAACTATGATTTTAGGAATACATTTTGAACAGTGATAAAACCAGTTTTGTGTTTGTGAACGTACACGTGAGTGTGTGTGTGTGTGTGTGTGTGTGTGTGTGTGTGTGTGTGTGTGTGTGTGTGTGTGTGTGTGTGTGTGTGTGTGTGTGTGTGTTATGCTGAACAATTTAGTAGTGTGGGAAAACAAGTGCAGGCTGACAATTCTTCCATCATTACATTAATGATAGATAGATAGATAGATAAATAGATAGATAGACGTGTGTGTGTGTGTTTGTTGTGTGTGTGTGTGTGTGTGTGTGTGTGTGTGTGTGTGTGTGTGTGTGTGTGTGTGCGTGCGTGCGTGCATGCGTGTGTGGGGTGTGTGTATGTGTGTGTGTGTGTGCGCGCGTGCGCGTGTGTGTGCGTGTGTGTGTATGTGTGTGTGTGCGTGCGTACGTACGTGCGTGCGTGCGCGCGCGTGTGTGTGTGTGTGTGCGTGTGTGTGTGTGTGTGTGTGTGTGTGTGTGTGTGTGTGTGTGTGTGTGTGTGTGTGTGTTGTGCTGAACAATTTAGTAGTGTGGGGAAAACAAGTGAAGGCTAACAATTCTTCCATCATTACATTAATGATAGGCCTACATATATATATATATATATATATATATATATATATATATATATGTGTGTGTGTGTGTGTGTGTGTGTGTGTGTGTGTGTGTGTGTGTGTGTGTGACAGGGGACGGCGCGTGATAGACGCTGACGAGTTTGAGTACGTCCTGTCAGACTTCGGGGTGCCCTCTAAGGATGCTCGGGCCTGCTTCCTCCTCTTCTCTAACGTGAGTGGCGTGTGTGTGTGTGTGTGTGTGTGTGTGTGTGTGTGTGTGTGTGTGTGTGTGCGCGCGCGCACGTATGTGTGTGTGCGTGTGTGTGTGAGTTTGTGTGTGTGTGTGTGTGTCTGTGTGTGTGTAAGAGAGAGAGAGATGTAGAGATAGAAGAGGGGAGAGAGAGAGACAGATGCAGATGCAGATGTTTATTCGTAAAGGCCATAGCCCCTTAGAAGGGGGTAAATAAATGATAAATCGCGCAATTCATCAATGCAAACTCAATTTGACAAATTTAACATCTGTTATCTTAACACATCATTTCGCATTCTGAAAGCTTTATACAAATAGAAAGCGAACTGTTTGGTTGTGTTTTCATTCGATGATGCTATTAACATAATGAGTTTGAAGAAACAAGGTTTTCTTAGATACTTAAGTGGGATTAACTGCTGTCTGATAACTTGTAGTACAGGACAAGACAGAACAAAATGAACTTCATTTTCATCATCTTCATGACAGAGTGGACATGTAAAATTACGATCAATAAATGGCCGATAACGGTTAGAATGTACACAGATATCTGCTACACCAAATCTAAATTTAGTGACAATATGTTTAATATGTCTGTTAATTTGCATTGATAAGTACTTTGGAATACAGTGTGCAGAGAGAGAGAGAGAGGGGGGGGGGGGAGTGAAACAGTGTAGAAGGAGGGGGGGGGGGAGGGGGGGGGTAAAAGCTAAGGAGGAAGAGGGTTGGAAGAAAAGAATGAGAGAGAGAGACGGGGAGGGATTGAGAGTGGGGTAGTGGGAGGGGAGAGAAAGTGAGAGGGATGAGAGTAAAAGAACGAGAGAGAGATGCAGGTGAGAGAGAAATGGTGGATGTGAAGAGATGGATGGCGTGCGTGCGTGCGTGCTTGCATGCGCGCGCGCGCGCGCGCGCGCGCGCGCGCGTGTGTGTGTGTGTATGTGTGTGTGTGTGTGTGTGTGTGTGTGTGTGTGTGGAGAGAGAGAGAAAGAGAGAGATTGTAAGTGTTTGTATATATACAATCTTGTGACGGTGTATGTGCGCAGACGCGTATTTGTGTTGTGTGTGTGTGTGTGTGTGTGTGTGTGTGTGTGTGTGTGTGTGTGTGTGTGTGTGTATGCATGAGACATGAAACAAAAAAACAACAAGCACGGCGACAACAACGACTACAACGCTACTATTACTACTGCTGTTATACCTACTACTACTACTACTACTACTACTACTACTACTACTACTGCTGCTGCTACTACTGCTACCTGCTGCTACTGCTGCTGCTGCTGCTGCTACTGCTACTACTACTACTACTACTACTACTACTACTACTAGCACCACCACTACCACCACAACTGCTACTACTCCTACTCCCACCACTACTACTACTACTTTCAGTTTTAGTACTACTGCTGCCATCACCACCACCACCTCCACCACCACGACCACTACTACTACTACTATCACATCACCACAACTATCACTACTACTACTACTGCTGCTACTACTACTACTAATACTAGGCCTACTACCACCACCACCATCACCACCACTACAACTACTACTACTTCCACCAACACCATCACCGCCATCACCACCACTACTACTACTACTATCTCTACTTTCACTACCACCATCACCACGACGAGGACTACTACTACCACGACTACTGCTGCTGCTACTACTACTACTACCATCACCTCGACCACTACTACTACTGCTACTACCTCAACCATCGCCACGACTACTACTGCTACTGCTACAACCACCACCACCACCACCACTACTACTACTACTACTACTACTACTACTACTACTACTACCAGGCTACTACTACCACCACAACACCACCACGACTACTACTACTACTGCTACCACCACACCACCACCACCACCACCCACTGCCCCTACCACCACTACAGCTACTGGCTTTAGCTCTCCGCCTTGCAGAAACAACGAGCTGAAGGTGGACCTGGCCTACTTCAAGGCGCTGTCGGCAGAGTACTACCGGTCCGACGACCCCGGCGCCCTGGGCAACTTCATCACGGGCAGGCTCACCTTCGACGCACCGGTCGCCCCGCCCGCCAAATGACGCGACCCCACACCTGGAGAGGAGGGGTGGGGGATGGGTGGGGTGGGGTGGGTGGGGGAAGAACTGAGGAGGTAGAGGGGGGGGGGGGGTGGGATTGGGGGGTGGTGGGGGTGGGGGTGGTGGGGTGGGGTGGATGGCTGGCTGTTTTGGATGGTCTGAGTGTCTGAATGCCGTGAGGGGGAGGGGGGGGGGGGGGGGGGGGGGGTGGTGAGGGGAAGGGGGGGGGGAGGGGGGGGGGGGGTGTCTGCATAGATTTACATCCCGGCTTTCTGGATGTTTTTGTGCGATAAATTTCATCTTTTCTGTGACTTCATTCGACCCCCCCCCCCCCCCCCCCCCTCTCTCTCTCTCTCTCTCTCTCTCTCTTGAGGGGAGGGAGGGGGACGGTCTTTATACTGTTGTCCAATGGTGTTTTTTTTTAATCTAAAAAAAAAATAATAATAAATCTGTCCATGAATTTGTGGCTCAGTCGCACTTCCGCGTTTTAGATGTCTTTATCTTACCACTTTTCTTCTCTTTTGTTTCTGTTTCTTCAATGCCAGTTCCGTTAATTCTGATTTCGGCTGCTAGGTGTCAGGATGGTAAACATTGAGTGGAGTGGACACCATCAATTGTCCTGTTCCTCATTGTCAGTTTGCCCGCATGGCCTTGTTGTGTCATTTTTGAGGAAGGTTATATTATTTAAAGAATTATTATTATTATTATTATTGTCGTTATTATCATTAGTATCATCATCATTATCATTATTATTATCATTGTTGTTGTTATTTATTACCTTTTTGTTGCTATTATTATTTTTGTCTGAGGGGACTAACGCCGCCAACACAGCTACATTTCATCTGCCTTTCAGGTGTCAGTAGTTAAGCTGTTTGTCGAATCTCTTCTGGATAATTATATTGTATGCTGTGGTTGGTTGGTGGGTGGGCTGTTTCGTATGTTTGTTCACTTGTTCATTTATTTGTACATGACAGGGCTTTTTCATTCACTGCCTCCTGTGTGGTCGGCTCGGCAACAGTCCCTCTTTTTGTTGCATTTGTGTGCTTTTCATTAATTTTTTTTTTGAATATCTTGGAGTGTTAAACTAGGGCGAATGCTCGGCGCCCGCAGCCCTACCCATTTTTTTCCCCCTGTTCTATCTTCTGTGCTACCTCAGTGGCATTGCACCCACACCGCTCATTCCGATTCCCCCACCCACAGCCACAGCCTGTCCAGGCCTGTTGCAGCCCCGGCACCGGCAATCCACAGGGAGCAGTCAGTGTCAAGTCGTCAAGAGGCAACTCACCGGAGGAGACACTGCACTGCTGCCGAGTCACTTCGGTGGCGTTCAGTGGTGCCTGTTCTGATCTAACATACGCAGGACAGCACCTACAAAGCCCCATACTGACGACAATAATTGCTTAGTCGCGGAGCCGGCGTTTGTGTATGCGATAAGATGGGAATAGTTTACTACTATGTCACGGACTGTTTTTGTTGTTTGTTTAATTTTTCAGATTTTTTTTTCCTTTTTACGATGGTCTAACTTGTTCGTGATGCGTCATTTTATTTTCAAGAGCGAGTTTGACAACACCTGAAAAGGAGCAAAGACAGAAGTACAGTGCCGCCGAACGAAAGAAAAAACAAGTTACGAAACAAACACTACGCGTTTCGACCTATCAGGTTCTCTTCAGACAAGACAAGTAGCGTTCTCTTCTTTCTTCTTCTTCTTAATATTATTATTACTATTATTATCATCATTACTATTATTACTATTGTTATTATTATCATTATTTTTATTGCTGCTACTGTAACCATATTATTGTAACTATCTTCTAACTCTTCTCCTTTCTCTTCATCTGTTAGTATCATTATGATTATCACTACAATTATCAATTATTGTATGATTATACCATCATCAGCAGTATTTCCTTTATTTTTTGTTACCATTATCACTATCATTTTTAACCCGTATTGTCTCCCTTTTAGCCTCGATTCCATTCCGTAGCCATTTTGCACGCAGTTCGAAGCGACAAACGTCTGTCTGTCCGTCCTTCGGTTTCACTGTCCGAAATGTTATTTGTCTTGCCTGAAGAAGACCAAATACCTCGCATCGCATTTGATTTCTTCAGTCGTTTGAATGCGCAGTACTCAGGCAAAATGGCTCATTAACAGCAGGTCTGCCATCTGCTACTGTTTGGGGGAGCCGGCGTTACGTATAGGGACCATGTTTGATTACCGACCGCTGTAGAGCCGATGTGTGTGTGTGTGTGTGTGTGTGTGTGTGTGTGTGTCCCTTTTCAGTTTTTTGGTTTTACACCCCTGGTGACAAATCGCTCAGCTGATGTGCAAGCACATCTCTCTCTCTCTCTCTCTCTCTCCCCTCCTCACTCTCTCTCTCTCTCTCTCTCTGTGCCTCACTGCCTCTCTCTCTCTCTCTTTCTCCTCTCTCTCTCTTTGTCCTCTCTCTCTCTCTCTCCTCTCTCTCTCTCTCTCTCTCTCTCTCTCTCTCTCTCTCTCTCTCTGTCTCTGTCGTGAAAGTGATGAGAAAGGAGGGTAGATAGCTGTTTGAATGGATGGTTGGTGACAGAACTGTATTTCTATACTTTCCCCATTCAGTATCTTGTTGCACGAAAAATCTTCATCACTCCCCGTCCTGAGTCTGTCTGTTTTGTCTGTCTGTCTCTCACACTTCCTCTCTCTCTCTCCTTCCCAAAATAATTGACAAATTTGTTTTGATTTTTTTTTTTTTTTTTTGTTTGTTTGTTTGTATGTTGTTGTTGATGTTGGATTTGTGTGTGTGTGTGTGGTTGCATCGTATATTTGTATCACGAAGTTTTGCCTGCTCTGACGGTCATTTCACAAATGGTTGTCACTGACAGTGAGGGATTGGGGGAAAGGACGCGAGGAGGGGGGGGGGGGGGGGGGGGGGGGGGAGGGAGAGAGGGGGTGGGGATGGCTACATTTGAAGTGGAATGATTGCAAGCTGGAGTCGATGATACTGGAGAACACAAAGCTGGTTTGCTAGACCTCTGGATGAACGAAACGAACACAGGACAATGGAGCAGCGACGCGTGTCTCGCCTGTACAAGGCCTCCGAGTCGAAGCGCACTGCATGAGTATGGTAAAACGTTCGCTTCGTTCGTTTGACAGTCTTGTAACCCAGCGTTTGTTGTGTTCGTTCGGTCGTTTTCGTTCGAAATAAAAGTTATTGTCACGCAGCTGAAATACATTTCCATGCGTTCATGACGTGCATGCAGTGTTGATTGCTTGTTATTTGGTGTTTTCTTTGTGGAAACAAGGATTTTGTATTCAGTGAATGAGTGACAGTCACGTGGTTATGCGTCACTATTTAAAACATCATGTACTGTCATGTACTGTTGGCTGTTTTGATGTGGATTAAATTGTGGTTTGTTGGCGCAACAGCCCATTTCCCCTTGGGAAGCTGTATCTTGTGTGTGAGCGTGTGTGTGTGTGTGTGTGTGTGTGTGTGTGTGTGTGTGTGTGTGCGCGCGCGCGCGCGCGCGTGCGTGCGTGCGTGCGTGCGTGCGTGCCGCGCGCGCGTGCTAGTTATGAATGTTGTTTAGTTACAACAAGGCGAGAGGCGCACTTGCCCATCTCTGCCATACATTGAAGACAAGATCTTTTATCATTAATCGTGTGTGAGCAATGTTAGCTGATTTCATCGTTATAAATTACAATTGGGTTGAAGAATAAAAAAAAAACATGATGAATTTTTATACAATGGGGGGGGGGGGATTTGTGTGTTGCATATGTATGTGTGTGTGTGTGTGTGTGTGTGTGTGCGCGCGCGCGTGTGTGTGTGTTGTTGTTGTTATTGTTGTTGTTGTTGTTGTTGTTGTCCACATGTCTCTCCACTTAGTGTGACACTAGACGAAGAGTGTGTTGTTAATTTGATGTGACATTTGGTCAAGTGTGTGTGTATGAGTGTGTGTGTGTGTGTGTGTGTATGTGTGCGTGCGCGTGCGTGCGTGCGTGATGTAGGCGTGTATGTGACGCGTGTGTCGAAGAAAGAGACAACCGCGCATATCTCCATCAACAGATGACGTCACATCAGACAAACATGACATCACCACCCCCGCTGTCATGCCCCGTCTTGATGACCGGCAGGGTATGTGGCCGCCGCCGCCAACTGTGTTCCCCAGGATTAAACAGTCATGAAGTGATTGATCCTACTGCACTGGGAGCGCAGGTAGGGTTTCCACCGTCCTGGCTCACTGCAGGAACACGTCACTTCGTCCCAGCGCACGGACCCGGGAGCATTCCAACCCTTCTCCGACAGCACCACGACGTCCTAGCGGACCTCAGGTTACGCTATCAGAGACTCCTGTAAGACACCAAAAACGTTCGATCTCACCAGCAGCAGCAGAGTTCCAAGACAGGACCCACGCGAAGCTGTCTGCAGTCAATATTACACAGCAGACACGCATGACCCCCCCCCCCCCCCCCCCCCCCACCTTCCCCCGCACGTATTTCAGTGGGGAGTACAATGTGACGCCTGAAGGAGAGTTGTACGGACCCGACGAGAACGTGCATCCCGGGGCGAACTGGGGTGAAGGCAACACTGGTTGGTGGTGCGCCCGCCATTTCGGAGACAGCATCTTCCCGGTCGTAACCCACCCAGTTCCACCAGCGGACGATGCAGCGGACAGGCCCTGGAGAGACGGGGCAGACAGGCCCTGGAGAGACGGGGCAGACAGGCCCGGGAGAGACGCGGCGGACAGGCCCGGGAGAGACGCGGCACACGCGAAGAAGCCGCCGAGCGCGCAGGAAGTGATGATCGAGGAACTGTTCCGACTGAAGAACGAGGTGTAAGAGGTGATCGCGAAGTTGAAGGGGTTCAACTCCCAGCTGCTGAGGAACGATCGCCAAGACCACGAGCCCGAGCACACCACTCGGAGGTACCACTCTTCCGACACCCCACCATCAAGGGAAGACAACTGCCGAGGTCGGGATACCAGAGAGCGGAAGTCAGCCGACAAGCGATGGGTCGTCGCAGAGGAACCGACAGGCAACCTGGGTGAAAGAGGTGAACCATGCGTTGAACCTCTGTTCACAGCGAAAAGAAACAACCACACAAGCCAGAAGAACCAGGGTCATGTTTTTCTAGCCACACGCATTGACCAGACGCCGATAGAACGTGAGAGAGAGAATCAACGAGAGAGGGCAGGCAGCCTGCTGCCGCCACGTGTTGGAAAACGCGGTCAGAAAGTGTGCGGAGGAGTGAAAGAGAGAATATGCCATCTACAACAGTACACGAAGAAGCGTCGTTCAGCAGGATATCGGCCCTGGCTGAAAGATTGACGTGCTGGTCACCTGTAAGGTATGTGAAGAGGCTACAGATGCCAGGCAGGTGGACACCGCCCGTAAGGTCAGGGATGACGTCAACAATGACGTCACCGCCGCCCAGACACGCCGAATGTGAAAGGAGGATGCTGACGAAACGCCGGCATAAACACAAGGCTACCCGCGAGCAGAACGAGCTCACGAGAAACGTGCGACTGGAATAAAACCTTACCACTAACGTGGCGCGAGCCGCCTTGGCTTAAGGCTGTGTGTCAGAACAATTGACGTAGGCTAGAACACCAAAATGTTGTTATGCTCTGCATAGTTATGCGGAGATTGTCTTCAGTTGTCACAAGCTCCTAGCATACCATTATCAGTCTTCAAATCCCCCGAAGTCGGAGTGTGGCTGCCCACGTGGCGGGGGGTTTTTAAAAACGGTCACACACGTAATGTTCTCATCCCTAGCTGATGCATTTGTACCATAGTGTTCAAGTACTCTGGCTGCTAGGATGATCCCTGGAGTCTTTTAGCCAGGGTACAACAACAACAACAACAGCAACGTGGCGCGAGCGCGAAAGGTCACAGGTCAACAAGACGTCGAGTCGTCGATGAGAGGCGTTTCCAGAACGAGGTCGTTATGGAAACGATGCGATGAAACGAGAGCGCTGGCACCACGTGATCGTGAAGCCAGGTGGGGACACCACACCTGTTGTGCGATGTGAACGTCGTCAGATAATTTTCCATCCAGGACGAGAGTCACACAGCGCGAAGCCGCCACCAAGAAGACACGGACGGTGGTGGCTCCTGGAAAATTTTGAATTTGAGACGGTCTCATCACTGTTAGGATACGAAATGTGAAACGTGCTCAACAGTCGGGGGAAATGGAAAGTGAAATTAGGCCCATGTTGGTTAGCTGTGAATGGACGTAGTTCATGAAGTGAAATGTCAACATGCGACATCGATGTCCGGGGACGGTGTTTGGGGAGACATGCAGCCAGGATGTTCAGCAAGGTGAGGTCAAGTATAGGGGGCAGTGAGGGGTCATTTTGTCACATGGTGAGGTCACGAACGAGGAATGAGATACAGCCGCCACAGCTGACATATTTATTAGAATCACATTTGCTTATGAACTCCTACACACACAGACACACACACACACACACACACACACACACACACACACACACACACACACACACACACACACACACACACATCACCACCACCACCACCACCAGCCATCACCGCCGCCGCCATTACCCACCACCACTACCACCACCACAACCACCACCTCCCTCCATCACACAGAAACCGTCCTGGTCTTCAGTTCTCCTGGGGAGGGAGGGGGCGGGGAGATGATGATTAAGGGGGTAGGTGCAATGTTTGGTGACCTTCTGTCTGGGACACTCAAAAAAGAAAATTGGACCCCCTTCTTCTTGAAGAAGACGAATTGATCCATTCCTGGAGCCAGAGAGACGATGATTTCGGGACCTGCTTGGTGTTCGTTAAACGACTTGCAGTAAACAAGGGAAATAAACTGATAAATCCCTAAGCATACAAGAAAGAAAATAGGAAACAAAGAGAACTGAAGGGCAAGATGCCGTGCTGTGGTGACACACTGTAAGGAGGAAATGTTCTTGTGATGGTGAAATGAGATGATTCAACACAATGCAGTATAAACCACTGTTGGATGAAAGTCATAAAGTTATGGCACAGTCAACAATGAAATGTTTGTGAGTTTACCTCCGTGTGTGTGTGTGTGTGTGTGTGTGTGTGTGTGTGTGTGTGTGTGTGTGTGTGTGTGTGTGTGTGTGTGTGTGTGTGTGTGTGAATGAGAGAGAGAGAGAGAGAGAGTGTGTGTGTGTGTGTGTGTGTGTGTGTGTGTGTGTGTGTGTGTGTGTGTGCAGTTGTT
>JADBJO010001670.1:350000-357500 GCA_016801955.1 Conus betulinus
TTAGAACATTAATTCATAATATTTTTGGGTGACTGCCCAGATTTTTATCAGTGAGATTTAGTGCACATTCAAACTGAACAAGACGTGTATATATCTACGCTTTTCTGTTAGCTAGAGAGTTTTGTTTTTTGAATTGGTATTACTGTGTCTCGTAAGAATTTTCATATCAGAATTTCTTGTTTCATTGTTATTTGTGTATTTGAAAATCTTTCTTAATCAATGTCACTTAGACCATTGAAAATTTTAGAACTCTCAGTTAAGTCACCTTTTAATCTTCTACCTTTCAATAAGTGTACGTCAAGGTACATAAATCTTTTGTCATTATTCATTCTATTACATTGTATTGTTTCAACAGTCTGGTAGCCCTTCTTTGAACCCTTTCAGTGGCCATAGATTGTCCTTTCAGGTAAGGTGCCATACAACATTTGCATAGTCCACACAAGGTATGGTAAGTGCTTTAAAAAAAAAGTGTCTGAAGTACATTTTTATCAAACAGTATTTCAGCTGGCCTTTGCTCCTCTCCTGCCTGGAGGTAGTATACTGCACACTTAAGAACACTAACTATACTGGCAGAATTTTTGACAAATTTGGAAGAAGAAGAAGAAAACAAACAAAAAAAAATGATTTGAGAGAAAATTGTAGTTTAGGCCCCTCCTTCTCTCCTACTATCTAGGTCTCTGAGTCTGATTACCATGAGGTGAGTTGCCAGTTCTATCAGCATGAGTACTCTTCTGTGCATGAGTCAAAAAAGCTGATTTTGAATTGAGCAGTTTTATCCTGGGAGCACCAGCAATATAATTATGATCAGTCAAACTGCAGTACATACAAAAGTTTTCAGACTTGAAGAAATTCTTTAAACAGGAGAATCAGCTTGAAATGAAAATAAAGGTAAAGTTACATTCTGATTTTTGGAAGTAATTACACATGTACCACACATGTGTTGACATACACACACGCGCACACACAAACGCACGCGCTCACACGCACGCACACACACGCACGCACACACCACACACACGCACACGCACACCATAAACAAGCGTACAGAGGGAATGACATGATGGCTTTTTTCATTCTATTATATTGTCACCTGCAACTTTTGTTTTGTGTGGTATAATTATTTGAAAGAACATATGTCTGAAGACATGTCATCTGGTTAATCTCCATCAGCAGCACAATTATTTTACAAATATACAAGATTTGTGGTCAGAACAAACACATTTGTATTTGTCCGGTTGGTAGTGTGTGTGTGTGTGTGTGTGTGTGTGTGTGTGTGTGTGTGTGTGTGACTGTGTTTGTGTGTGTGTGCCTGCATGCATACGTTTGTGTGTGTGTGTGTGCATGCATTTTGTTTTTCATTTATCTTTTAAAACAAGCAAAAAGCTGAATAGCTAAAATCACTTAGCAACAATTCAGGCACACATAGTGACATACAGACACGCACTCACACACTTGCACACATTAATAATATTTATTTGTCTGTCTTTGTCTATATCTACACACATGCGCGTGCACACACACACACACACACACACACACACACACACACACACACACACACACAAAGAAATAGAATTTAGTGGGAGTGGACATGCTCATTCACACACACACACACACACACACACACACACACACACACACACACACACACAGAGAAGAATGCTTCATTTTGTCATTTAGTAGCACAAAACACACATGGTGTGGCGGCACATGAATAGATGCACATGCCACAAGCTAAAGATACTGAACGTTAAATTCACCCACTTTCACACAGTCGCATGTATACAAAATAATCCACACACCATCTGCTTTATTTCAGTCCTGTATGGAATACGCCTAACTCATCATAATTACATGTACAGACCAGCCGACTCCAAATGCCTGTAAAAATATCTCAAAACTTATGATTTCTCATTAGTAATTCAACACTACTACTGCAGCATCATGGATACACACACTTTAAAACATCTACATTTGAAGGCTAATGAGCACACACACACACACACACACACACACACATACACACACACACACGCACGCACACATACACACACACACACACACACACACACACACACACACACACACACACACACACACACACACACACATGTGCACACAAGCCACATGAGAGCACATATTTGTTACGTATGTGCGTGCACACAGACACACACACATGGCACACACATATACCAACGCGCACAGGTATTGAGCAGGCACTTTTCACACTGACTTCTCACTAAGCACAGGCTGAGGAAACTGCCTGTGCTTTGTGGAAGACCTGGTGCAGCAGTGCTTGCACTGAAAATCCGTGTCATTTCAACAGTGTGTCCACAGACTGGCAACTTGCGTATTTGCCTCATGAAATGTTGCTTAAAGGAGAGAATGACAAGCTTGGGATTTTCTCCTTGAAAGCAGACAGTCAGTACAAAGACTTGAGGTGATAAGTTCTTGGGAGAAAAGTGCCTGGGGTTCATTTCTTAGAACAGCATGCATGCACATTTTCCATGAGGGTAAAGCTAGAGTGTACCTTTGCCTTGGGGGAAAGATATATATATATATATATATATATTATATATATATATGGCAAATTCTGTAAGTGCTACATTAACACACAAATCAGCATGCTAATCCAGCCTATTTGGCGTATAGACTTTATCTTCCAAAAGGAAGTGACATGTCTTGTGGATTTTGAATATGGAAGCCGGGGGAGGGGGGGGGGGGGGGGGGGGGGGTCCTAAAACTCTAGTATTAAATAGAAGTTATGCTATTTCAACTTTTTTTTTTTTTTTTTTTTTTTTTTAATGTAGGCATGATAATGCTTACAATTGAGAGGCAACAAGTGTGTTCGGTTCATTTATTTAAATGTTACATTTGATGTTTTGATATCAATCAACCATGAAAAGTATTATTGTTATTATTATCATCATCAATCAACCATGAAAAGTATTATTATTGTTATTATTATCATTATTATTATTATTATTAATATTATTATCATTATTGTTATTTTCATTATTGTTGTTATTACTTGTATATTTATCATTCAAAATACAAGTGTTACAGCGTGTATGTTTCTGCATACTCTGTGGGTGGACGTCATGAATTAGTGCAAGGTCTTTGGCGAAAGTTGATGTCTGAAGTGTATCAAACCTTGCTAGTGAGATTACCATTCCCCCCCCCCCCCCCCCACCCCCCATCCCCACCCCCCCTCCTCCTTCCCTCTCACCACTTCGACATCCTTAAAACAAAACGATAAATGTGAGGCTGTGCTTTTTTCCTCCCAGGCTGACCTATCAGGAGAGCCTGACCCCCACGGACATCACCATGAATGGCGTGGTGGTCACCGTGCCTCTCTCACGGTCTGACCTGAAGCGGGTGTGTGAAGGTACAGGAGCAGATAACCCACAGCACAGTGGAACCTGTCTGTGACAGAATCCAAAAATCCTGCAAGGGGAGGGAATCTTTCTTTGGTGGTCAGGCGTGTAGACACAGACAACGATGTTCCTGATGAGAAGGGAGATGTGATTTTCAGTAGGGTATTTATTGATAGGTTTTATTGTGGTGCAGTCTCTTATACTCGTTCTGTATGGTATTAATTTTGCATTTCTAATTCGTCTTCAATGATTTTTCATGTGTACAAGTGCGTATACACAACAGATCCAGATAAGCATCTGTGTGCATTCGTCAGTGGGTTAGTGACTGAAACAGGAGTCAAGATTAAAGATTGGAGACAAAAGCCATAGAACGTGGAATTGATGTGGGTGAATGGATTTTTTTTTTTTGTTCCAGCACGTTTGTGATTATTTAATAACTCACACGCATGCATGCGCACATGAGCATGCACGCACTTACAAGTAGATCTCGGCTTTTACTGTGGATGAAGACCTTACAATATTCTTGCTATGTAATTTCATAATTCGCCTCAAATGAAACTGGGGATGTGGGAGGTTGAGCGTTTATATGGTTCACAAGATGTGAGGCTCCGGACTTTAATGGTTTGTACTCAAGGAGCTGAATTCAGGAGGAAATGAATTTTTGAAGATTTGCATGGAAAATTGGAACCAGTTTGAATGAATTCCTCTTGTGATGCACTGAAAAGCGTAGTAATCGCCTTTTGATTCAGTTGTTGTCATTTGGAAAGAAATGAGTCTACTGAAAAGATCTGGCAGTAGTGGTGTCTGTTGTGGTGGATTGCCTCATGACAGCTGGATAATGTTTTGCTCCCTGTGCATTGCCAGTGCTGGGGCTGCAACAGGATGAACCTGGGTGTGGCTGTGCAATGAAAAGGGGAATGAGGGGTGTGGGATCAAGGGAAGGGATGGGGTGGGGTGGGAGTGGGACATAGAAGGTTAAATGGCAAGAAAACAGATAAAAGAATATATTGGGGGAAAAATGGTTGTAAGAGAATGTACTTGATCATAATTTTTATATGTATTTGGAAAAATGGTTGTATGAAAATGTTGTTGAGCATACGTTTTACATTGTTTAGATGGGAAATGTAGAAAAAGAACAGAAGGAATAAGTTGACCAATAACATATATTAAACTGGTGCATATGCACAGGAAGAACAGGAAAGAGCAGAAGGGAGAATTGACCAATGTAGAACAGATGGAAGAAATTGACCAATGTAGAACAGATGGAAGGCATTGACCAATGAAGAATAGATGGAAGAAATTGACCAATGTAGAACAGATGGAAGAAATTGACCAATGTTGAATAGATGGAAGAATTTGACCAGTGTAGAACAGATTGAAGAATTTGACTAGTGTAGAATAGATGAAGAAGTTGACCAATGTAGAAACAGTTGGAAGAATTTGACCAGTGTAGAACAGGTGGAAGAATATGACCAATGTAGAACAGATGGAAGAAGTTGACCAATGTAGAACAAATGGAAGAATTTGACCAATGTAGAACAGATGGAAGAAACTGACCAGTGTAGAACAGATGGAAGAAATTGACCAATGTAGAACAGATGGAAGAAGTTGATCAATGTAGAACAGATGGAAGAATTTGACCAATGTAGAACACATGGAAGAAATTGACCAATGTAGAACAGATGGAAGAAATTGGCCAATGTAGAACAGATGGAAGAAATTGACCAGTGTAGAAACAGACAGATGGAAGAAATTGACCAGTGTAGAACAGATGGAGAAATTGACCAGTGTAGAATAGATGGAAGAAATTGACCAATGTTGAACAGATGGAAGAAATTGACCAATGTTGAACAGATGGAAGAAATTGACCAATGTGGAAGCAGATGGAAGAAATTGACCGTGTGTAGAATAGATGGAAAAAATTGACCAATATAGAACAGATGGAAGAAATTGACCAATGTAGAACAGATGGAAGAAATTGACCAATATAGAACAGATGGAAGAAATTGACCAGTGTAGAATAGATGGAAAAAATTGACCAATATAGAACAGATGGAAGAAATTGACCAATGTAGAACAGATGGAAGAAATTGACCAGTGTAGTAACAGATGGAAGAAATTGACCAGTGTAGTAACAGATGGAAGAAATTGACCAATGTAGAACAGATGGAAGAATTGGCCAATATAGCACAGATGGGAAGAAATTGACCAGTGTAGAATAGATAGAAGAAATTGACCAGTGTAGAACAGATGGAAGAAATTGACCAGTGTAAAACCAGATGGAAGAAATTGACCAGTGTATTTAACCAGTGCATATGCATGACCTGAAAGAGATGGACCAGTGTAGAACAGATGGAAGAAATTGACCAGTGTAAAACCAGATGGAAGAAATTGACCAGTGTATTTAACCAGTGCATATGCATGACCTGAAAGAGATGGGCTGTAAGGAGTGTCTGCCTCCCACTCATCCCACTTTGGTTTTTTTTGTTTGTTTGTTTTGTTTTGTTTTTTTTTTTGTTCTTTTTTGTTTTCAACAACATATTCCCTGGAATATCTTCGGGCACATAGAAATAGAATAGAAGTACATGCAATGTGTTGTTAGAACAACAAAGAGTGGAATCTGTGATTTGTTATTTGAAAAAGAAGAAAAAAAAACAAACCCAGGCAGGCAAACAGAACCTTGCTGTTCCTGCGTGTTACCTGGATGTGTACGATGGGTCACTGCTTCCATGTTGCAGACCAGCACTACGCCATGCATCTCTTCCAGACCCCACAGAGACGGAGGTAATGCAGCACGGTTCCTGTTGCAGTCTGTTCGCCAGCCTCTCTCTTTCATTAGGGTTTGCTCTCCCTCTCCCCCCCCCCCCCCCCCCCCCTCTCTCTCTCAGTTGTATAAATCTTTTAAAAAAAAAAAGAAAGAAAGAAAAGCTCAGGGCAACCCAGTGCTCTGAAAGTAAGACAGCTGCCAACCTTCCCAGTTGTGTTTTTTTTTCTAGAATTTCCCTAATTCAGAGATAGATTATTTTTGAAATTCTGAATTGATGAAAAGATCCAGAATTGCAATTTTTTTCTTTTTTGATATGTGGGGTTTAGGGGAGGGGGGGATATTTTTTTTTTAAAGGGATGATACAGTAGTGAAGAGTAAAGCTCAAATGATGGTAGGTGGATGTTGGAAAAAGATATGTTAAAAAAAAAAATGCATTTTCTCTTTAAACCTCCATTTGTCAGTTAAAAGTATTTTCAGTCAAAAGCCAAACTGTCCTGTTTTCAGCCCCCCCCCCCCCCCCCAACCCTTTTCACCCCCAGATTCCAGACTGTTGATTCTGAAAGGTTGGGCAGCTGTGAGGTGCTGAGGAGGTCATTCTCTCCCCCCCTCTCCCATCCCCCTCAACCCCCCCCCCCCCCCATCTCCATCTCCTCTCCGACCCTTCATCTCCACCATTCTCAAGTCCACCACCCTCCTGTCCATCCCCTTCCTGCTCCTGCAAATCCCCAAACCACTTTCTTCTGTCTCTGTTTGGATTTTCGTGTTGGTGATGTGCCATGGGTCTCAACTTGGTACAGCTTCACAAAAAGAAAAGAAAAAGTAACTGCAGGGAAGAGGTGAAGCAAGGGAACGAAAGCTGCATTGTGTGCCTGGAATGAAGAGTGATGCGACCGATTGTATGATACATTTGATAACAGTATTTACACATGGCAGGTGATATGACTGATTGTGTGATACATTTGATAACAGTATTGACACATGGCAAGTGTTATGACTGACTGTATGATACATTTGATAACAGTATTGACGCATGGCAAGTGATATGACTGATTGTATGATACATTTGATAACAGTATTGACACATGACGGGGAGGGGGGGGGGAGGGGGGGGGGACATAGTATTTACACCTGGCAGGTGAGGTGACTGATGCAAGTTGGATGTGCGAGACAGTTGTATTTACACCTGGCAGGTGAAATGACAGATGCATGTTGTGTGTGTGGGAGGGACAGTAGTATTTACACCTGACAGGTGAAATGACAGATACATGTTGTGTGTGTGGAACAGTTGTATTTACACCTGGCAGGTGAAATGATAGATGCATGTTTTTGTGTGTGTGTGTGTGTGTGTGTGTGTGT
>JADBJO010001670.1:360000-393396 GCA_016801955.1 Conus betulinus
ATCAGCTAACATGAGTAAACATGAAAATGTGAGCACTTACACAATCAGGATTTTAACAGTGAAACTTGATTTGTGGGATGTCCTCTTTGATTATCATCACAGAATTTCCACTACACTAGCCATTTCCTTCAATGTTGAAATATTTCATTGTATGACCACATTCCAATCACCATGCAATGATCATCGGAAGCCTGGTGGAACCTACGACGAAAAACTGTAGACTGGCCATTCTTGCTCTGTGAGCAACGCATTCGCAAGTCCAGAATGGAGGCATTTTAATGATTTGAAATGGTCATGTTGCACAGATTGGTTTGACTTTTGTTCCATTCACTGGATTATCAGCCATGAGCCACAGCTGAACAGTCGGATTTGATTCTGAAAGCTAAAATTCCATGCTTTTCCCACTTATTTGAATCACATGATCTTGTGGTCCAATCACAGACTGGATAGGTCAAGTCTATTTTGACGACTCTTGCTGGTTTTTAGTAGAGAAGAGTTCTCAAGCAGAAGTGTTCATCGATGCAGAATGTTCTGAAACGTCGAGGAAATTTACATTTTTAACTTTAATCGTGGCAGATAAGACAAAAGCCTTTTTGCGTGATGCGCTGCTCAGAGTTGCAATGCATACAGGAGAAAATCAGTGCGTCACGGCAAATTTTGGTACGTTTTTGTGACACACTGGCCTGAATAGCAGCGCATCAGATGGGAAGTTTATGCATCAGAGAGCGTACATTTGTGCATAAGAATTATCACTGGTGAGTGTGCTTAGCTTATAAAGAAGATATAAGTTCTTTGAAAAAAAAAAACCAACCAAACAAGCAAGCAAAAAAAAAAAAGACCCCTCAAGGAAAAAAAAAAGACCCTTGTTAATCACTTCCATCTCTTTAAAGGTACCGCCGCCATGTACAGTTTGGAGAATATCAGGTCAGGTTCAATCGGAATGCTTCGTTATTATTCAGTAGAAGTTCAGAGTAAGTAAAATAATACAACTGAGAGGAAGTTACGCAAAGCTCACTTTTCTCTTGCATGTTTTGGATTTCAGCAAAATGTCAAGATCAGAACCTGTGTGGGGGAACAGGAAGAAAAAAAAAAAGATTTAGCTGAAAAAGAAATGAGCAGAGAACATGGCCGTGGAATCCACTGTATGGGGTGGCCAGTTTGGTTTGCGTGCAGACAACATTAGTGTCACCAAGTTTTCACCATTGTGCTGTCATTCATTGGCAAGAAGCAGCAAATTTGAAACAGACCGACCAGAGCTGCAGGAACGAATGGAGCTGGTTGTGGTTGGACCGAAAAGTGGACGGCGCACCACTCAGTGCTTATGTTTGTGTCAGAATGCACCATTTTGAAAACAAGTTTCAACTTTTTTCCAAGGGGGGGGGGGGGGGGGGGGGGGGGGGGGGGGGGGGGGTGGAGGGAGGAGTATGCCTGCCAGTCCATCTCCCCCTTCTCCCCATTCCTCTTGTGCCACCGCCCTCCCCCCCCCTTCCCACCTGCCCCATCCCACAGAAATTCAGTGATTGTTACCTTTCCACATTGGGGGGGGAGGGGGAGCCCTGTACATAACAGAGAAGACAGCTGTGTGATCGTTTGATCCACATCTGAAGGCAAATGAATAAAAGGAGAAAACTGTGATACAGTGATTATTTCACACACATTGTAGAAACAAATGCAGGCTGATTGACCGCCGTGTAGATGCCATAAGTGTTGATGCATGTGATCAGCTGATGAGATTTAAGATCAAGTATTGAATTGCGCACGATCTGAAGGGTTGAATACAAACACAGTGGCATCTAGCCTCACAAAGTGCATTGTCTGCAGGACCTTGTGGACTCATCACCACATCACCACCTTAGCGGTTCTTGTTTAACGTTCACCTAGGACCCACGTAGCAAATTCGGGTGTGACGAGGTCAACAGGACATGCCTGAGTGTATTGCTGCCACTCTGTGTTACCTGCTTTTATCCCTTTATTTCCTACTCTTGAATCTGTTTCTCTGCCATTATTATAAAAAAAAGCTGTGGGAATGGGTTAGTTGTGTGTGGTAGCTGTTTTGCATGATTTACGCACCGAGATGCAGTTAGCACGTAGAGATGTGACATGTAAACGAGGCTTTCTTAGAATGGTCATTTGATCGGTCTGTAAACACGTTTTGAATGAACCTGTCTCGGTGCAATCAAATTTGTGTCATGTGAAGACTGACTTTATTTCACACGCACGCCTTTTTAAACAGAGGACAAGCGTCCTACACACACACACACACACACACACACACACACACACACGCACATAGAGAGACACACACACGCATGTACATGCACACATACATACACACACACACACACACACACACACACACACACACACACACACACACACATAGAGAGACACACACACACACACGTACATGCACACATACACACACACACACACACACACACACACACACACACACACACACACACACACACATAGAGACACACACATGCATGTACACACGCACACACACTCACACACACACACACACACACACACACACACACACATCTAATAGCTTCTGGTCATGGACGCACAGATTGTCCAAGACCCTGGATCGACCCCCACCCCACCCAACATGGTCCTGCTCACCTCCCACCCCCAGCCGCAGCCTCTTCAACAACTGCAACAGCATCAGCAACAGCAGCAGCTTCATCTCCATCAGCAGCAGCAGCCGCAGCAGCATCTCTCAGAACAGGCAGTGGGTACCACCATCATCCTGGAGAACTTTGAGCAGATGCTGCTGGAACAGGGCGCCGGATGAGGAGGAGCCGGACTGGGGCCAGGGAAGCAGAGGACACAACGCAAGGCAGTGAGTCATTGTGTATAGGCCTGTCTCTCACCGTGTATAGGCCTGTCTCTCACCCTGTGTAGGCCTGTCTCTCTCACCCTGTGTAGGCCTGTCTCTCACCGTGTGTAGGCCTGTCTCTCACCCTGTGTAGGTTGTCTTGTCACCATGTGTAGGTTGCCTGTCACCATGTATAGGCCTGTCTGTCACCATGTATAGGCCTGTCTGTCACCATGTACAGGTCTGTCACCATTTACAGGTCTGTCTATCACCATGTATGGGTTGTCTGTCACCATGTATAGGTCTGTCTGTCACCATGTATAGGTCTGTCTGTCACCATGTACAGGTTGTCTGTCACCATGTATAGGCCTGTCTGTCACCATGTATAGGTCTGTCTGTCACCATGTATAGGCCTGTCACCATGTATGGGCATCTTGTATAGGCCTGTCTGTCACCATGTATAGTGTCTGTCACCATGTATAGTGTCTGTCACCATGTATAGGCCTGTCTGTCACCATGTATAGGTTGTCAGTCACCATGTATAGGTTGTCTGTCGCCATGTATAGGCCTGTCTGTCACCATGTGTAGGCCTGTCTATCACCATGTATAGGTTGTCACCATGTATAGGTTGTCTGTCACCATGTACAGGCCTGTCTGACACAATGTATAGGCCTGTCTGTCACCATGTATAGGTCTGTCACCATATATAGGCCTGTCTGTCACCATGTATAGGTCTGTCACCATGTATAGGTCTGTCTGTCACCATGTATAGGCCTGTCTGTCACCATGTACAGGTCAGTCACCATGTGTAGGTTGTCTGTCACCATGTATAGGCCTGTCTGTCACCATGTATAGGTTGTCACCATGTACAGGTCAGTCACCATGTATAGGTTGTCTGTCACCATGTATATATGCCTGTCTTTCACCATGTATAGGTTGTTCGATACCGTGTATTGGTTGTCTGTACCATGTATAGGTCTGTCTGTCACCATGTATAGGTTGTGTCACCATGTATAGGCCTGTCTGTCACCATGTATAAGTTGTTTGACACCATGTATTGGTTGTCTGTACCATGTATAGGTCAGTCACCATGTATAGGTTGTCTGTCACCATGTATAGGCCTGTCACCATGAGTAGGTCTGTCTATCGCCATGTATGGGTTGTCTGTCACCATGTATAGTTTGTCTGTCACCATGTCTACGTCTGTCTGTCACCATGTATAGGCCTGTCTGTCACCATGTATAGGTCAGTCACCATGTATAGGTTGTCACCATGTATAGGCCAGTCTGTCACCATGTGTAGGTCTGTCTGTCACCATGTATAGGTCTGTCTGTCACCATGTACAGGCCTGTCTGTCTGTCACCATGTATAGGCCTGTCTGTCACCATGTACAGGCCTGTCTGTCACCATGTATAGTGTCTATCACCATGTATAGGCCTGTCTATTACCATGTATAGGTCTGTCTGTCACCATGTATAGTGTCTATCACCATGTATAGGCCTGTCTATCACCATGTATAGGCCTGTCTGTCACCATGTATAGGTCTGTCTGTCACCGTGTATAGGCCTGTCTGTCACCATGTATAGGTCTGTCTCCATGTATAGCATAGCATAGGTCTGTCTGTCGCCATGTATAGGTCTGTGACCATGTATAGGCCTGTCTGTCACCACGTATAGGTCTGTCACCATGTATAGGTTGTCTGTCACCATGTATAGGCCTGTCTGTCACCATGTATAGGCCTATCTGTCACCCATATATAGGCTGTCTGTCACCATGTATAGGCCTGCCTGTCACCTTGTATAGGCCTGTCTGTCACCATGTATAGGTTGTCTGTCACCATGTATAGGTTGTCTGTGTTGTCTGTCACCATGTATAGGTTGTCTGTCACCATGTACAGGCCTGTCTGTCACCATGTATAGGTCTGTCTCCATGTATAGCATAGCATAGGTCTGTCTGTCACCACGTATAGGTCTGTCACCATGTATAGGTTGTCTGTCACCATGTATAGGTCTGCCTGTCACCATGTATAGGCCTATCTGTTACCATGTATAGGCCTGTCTGTCACCATGTATAGGTTGTCTGTCACCATGTATAGGTTGTCTGTCACCATGTATAGGCCTGTCTGTCACCATGTATAGGTCAGTCACCATGTATAGGTTGTCTGTCACCATGTATAGGCCTGTCTTTCACCATGTATAGGTTGTTTGACACCATGTATTGGTTGTCTGTCACCATGTATAGGTCTGTCTGTCATCATGTATAGGTTGTCTGTCACCGTGTATAGGTCTGTAACCATATATAGACTGTCTGTCACCATGTACAGGCCCGTATGTCACCATGTATAGTCTGTCACCATGTACAGGCCTGTCTGTCACCATGTATAAGCCTGTCTGTCACCATGTATAGGTCTGTCTGTCACCATGTATAGATTGTCTGTCACCATGTATAGGTCTGTCACCATATATAGACTGTCTGTCACCATGTACAGGCCTGTATGTCACCATGTATAGGCCTGTCTGTCACCATGTACAGGTCTGTCTGACACCATGTATAGGCCTGTCTGTCACCATGTATAGGTCTGTCTGTCACCATGTATAGGCCTGTCTGTCACATGTATAGGTCTGACACCATGTATAGGTTGTCTGTTACCATGTATAGATCTATCTGTCACCATGTATAGGTTGTCTGTCACTGTGTGTAGGTTGTCTGTCACCGTGTGTAGGTCTGTCACCATGTGTAGATCTGTCACCATGTATAGGTTGTCTGTTACCATGTATAGGTTGTCTGTCACCATGTATAGGTCTGTCACCATGTATAGGCCTGTCTGTCACCATGTATAGGTCTGTCACCATGTATAGACCTGTCAGTTACCATGTATAGGCTGTGTGTCACCATGTATAGTTTGTTTGTCACCATGTATAGGCCTGTCTGTCACCATGTATAGGTTGTCTGTCACCGTGTATAGGCCTGTCTGTCACCATGTACAGGCCTGTCTGTCACCATGTACGGGCCTGTCTGTCACCATGTATAGGTCAGTCACCATGTATAGGTTGCCTGTCACCATGTATAGGTTGTCTGTCACCATGTCTAGGTCTGTCTGTCACCATGTATAGACCTGTCTGTCACCATGTATAGCATATGTCTGTCTGTCACCATGTGTAGGTCTGTCTGTCTCCATGTGTAGGTTGTCTGTCACCATGTATAGGTTGTCTGTCACCATATCTAGGTCTGTCTGTCGCCATGTCTAGGTCTGTCTGTCACCATGTATAGGCCTATCTGTCACCATGTATAGTTCTTTCTGTCGCCATGTATAGTTCTGTCTGTCACCATGTGTACACTGTCTGTCATCATGTATAGTTCTGTCTGTCACCATGTATGCACTGTCTGTCGCCATGTATAGTCTGTCACCATTTGTACACTGTCTGTCACCATGTATAGGTCTGTCTGTCACCATGTATACATTGTCTGTCACCATGTATAGGTCTGTCTGTCACCATGTGTACACTGCCTGTCACCATGTATAGGTCTGTCACCATGTATACACTGTCTGTCACCATGTATAGGTCTGTGTCACCATGTGTACACTGTCTGTCGCCATGTATAGTTCTGTCTGTCACCATGTATACACTGTCTGTCGCCATGTCCAGGTCTGTCTGTCACCATGGATAGGCCTATCTGTCACCATGTATAGATTTTCTGTCACCATATATAGTTCTTTCTGTCGCCATGTATAGGTCTGTCACCATGTGTACACTGTCTGTCATTATGTATAGTTCTGTCTGTCACCATGTATGCACTGTCTGTCACCATGTATAGGTCTGTCTGTCACCATGTGTACACTGTCTGTCGCCATGTATAGTTCTGTCTGTCACCATGTATACACTGTCTGTCACCATGTATAGGCCTGTCTGTTCAATGCTTATTGTCTTCCCCACTCTCTGTGCATGACAACCACCATCAGTGGGCGCTCACTGCATTGTTGACACCCCCCCCCCCCCCATCTGTAATGACAGTGAATGCGCCAACGTTTGAGTACAGCTTGCCCAAATAATGTTAAATGGTCAAATACATTTCACCCGAAAACAGACTAACCCAGACATAAGGTGAGGAAGTGGACAGGTTCCAGTGGCATTGCTTGGTCAGCCTGAAGTTCAACTAACCAACACAGAACTGTCAGTCCTTTCATTCAACGCTTATCTGTCCTTGGACCTGAAATGTTTGGCATGTACACAAATTTGCTTGTATTGGGAAAACGCTTGCATTGCACAGGCAGATCAGTGTTCATATTCTGCTGCAGGAGGTGGTGTTGCTTCAGGAGGTAGTGTTGTTGCAGGAGGTGGTGGTATTTCAGGAGGTGATGTTTGTTGCAGGAGGTGGTGTTGCTGCAGGAGTGGTGGTGTTTCAGGAGGTGATGTTTGTTGCAGGAGGTGGTGTTGCTGCAGGAGGTGGTGGTGTTTCAGGAGGTGATGTTTGTTGCAGGTGGTGGTGTTGCTGCAGGAGGTGGTGGTGGTGTTGCAGGTGGAGGAGGTGGTGTTTCAGGAGTGATGTTTGTTGCATGTGGTGGTGTTGCTGCAGGAGGTGGTGGTGGTGTTGCAGGTGGAGGTGGTGGTGTAGGAGGTGGTGTTGTTGCAGGAGGAGGTGTTGTTGTTGCAGGTGGTGGTGTTTGTTGCAGGAGGTGGTGGTTGTTGCACCGGTCTTGCAGTTCTCATTTGCGTTTTGTTGGAAGTTTTAATGAATTCTTCCATGTGATGGTTTCATACTTTGTCAAGAGGCAAAACTAAAAGCCCCAAGACCTTTTGGTAAGAGTCAGAAGCTTCTAGAAATTGTTTCTATGCTGTGTTATACATTGGTTTTTCAAATGTTCTAGAAGGTTCCATACATTTTGATTGGCTGTGCTTCTTCACAGATCTTGGGCTTTTGGAATAAATTATAGATAATGACTGCATGTGATTTTAAGAGAAATGTAAACCAGTTCAGCAGCATTCTGTGCTCTTTGAAGTAAGTTGAAAGAACAGACCAGACAGCTGGGAGATTTTGGGTTCAATTCCCATCAGAATCATGTGGGATTTTTCAGTTCTGACCGGCTCCTATCCAGATATGAGTTTGCTACAGGCTCAGTTGGGAAAGACTGGGACCACACAGTTGACTTTCATCCACTTAATGGATGTGTCTCTGAGTGTGTTTCACAAATTTTCTGACCCAACACTGCAGGTGTCTGTATCTCGCAGGCCTGGTTGACGTCGGGAAATCTTATGAAAGGAAATGTAGAGTACAGCCCTGTCATGCTGTCTCAGACCAAAATGGACAGCTGTAGCATCATCTGCATTGTCCTCATTCTCATCGATCTGCATAAATAAAAAGTCTCAAATTCTGTGGCCCTTCATGCCCTGTTCTCATGGTGACCTCAGTTTTGATGTTTGTACCCTTGGTTTGGTTCTGTCGGGGTCACCAGTATAGGCAAGTCCATGGGGGCTGCCGTTGGATAGATGTGGTGGCACCCTCTGGAGGGAGAGCTCACTCACTCCAGCTCCGCGACTAAGCAATTATAGTCATCACTAGGGGGCTTAGTAGGTGGTGTTCTGTGTATGTTAGATCAGAACAGGCGCCACTGAACACCACGGAAGTGACTCGGCGGCAGCAGTGCAGTGTCTCCTCTGGTGGGTTGCCTCTTGACGACTTGACATTGACTGCTCCCTGTGGATTGCCGGTGCTGGGGCTGCGCGGGACTGACTGGGGCTGTGGCTGTGGACAAGGTGTCGGAATGAGCGGTGTGGGTGCGTTGCTACTGAGGTGGCACGGAAGATGGGGACAGCAAGAAAAGACAAAAAGTTGAAGGAACAGAAGTCTGGTTTTTGTTGTGATACTATTCTTTATTTCTTTGTTTGATTGTTAGTGCTGTGGACAGTATTTCTTGAAGGCTAATAGTGTTTTACCTTCAGCGTTTTGTCTTAGGATCGAGGACCCGGGGAGATAGGGCGGAGAAGAGGCAGCGAGAGGAGCACAAGTGCCCAGAATGTGAGGCGACGTTTCTGCGCGCCAACAACCTGAAGCTGCACATGCAGAGACACAGTGGGGACAAGCCCCACACCTGTACACAATGCGGGGCGTCGTTTGTGGAGGCTAGGAATCTGAAACGACATCAGATCACACACAAGGTTGGTGAGAGGACATAGTGTGTATGTGTGTGTGTTTCTGTGGTTTTTAGTTTGGTTAGTGTGTGTATATTTGGTGTGTGTATTTCTTGTAAATCCGTGGAGGGAGGATTTGATAAAAATGTGATACCATTCTGTGTACATGCATCTGATGCTGTGTGCTTTGATAACAAGTTGTGAAACCTTCCTGCTTTTGTGTGTCATTGGACATGTTTGTCATGTTTCTAAGGTGTCTGTATCTCCTTGGTCTGGCTAGCACTGGGATAGCTTTTAAATGAAGTGAAGTTTAGTCTCGAGCAGTATTTGAATGGAAGGTTTGTGGTCCTCGTCCGTCTTTGTCAAGAGGGAAAAAAATGTGTCGGATTCCAGATCAGTGTTAGGACAGTTCTGAAGGAAATGGCGGAGTCCTGTTCTGTCATCTAGGCTAAGGGAAATAGTGGACTTCAGCTGCAGTAAGAAATTACTGCTGTCGCCCTCATCAGTAGTAAAGTGATGTTGCTTGAAGTGTAGAACCTCCAGGTTGCACATGTCATTGACAGGTTTCTCAAACAGCTTCACCGCTGGTTGAAAATTTCCCCACTGTTGATAAGGACGTTGCATGGATTCAACCGTGTTCTAAATAACGTAAGGTGTCCAACACATTCCTGTTATCAGCAGAACTGAGTTGCGTAGAAAAATCCCGAGTATTCCTGTAGGATGGAACTGAAAACGTTTTGAGGTCAATGAAAACTGGAAATGAACCAGCTGCTGTGGCGAAGTGGTTAGTGTTGCGGACTCCCAGCTGGGAGGTCGTGGGTTTGATACCCATCAGAGTTATGTGGGATTTTTTCTACTCCGACCGGCTCCTACCCAGAGTTGAGTTTGCTATGGGCTCCGTTGGGAAGATTGGGACCACACAGTAGAGTCATCCACTTAATGGATGCGTCTCTGAGGGTGTTGCTCAAATTTCCTGTCTGTATCCCTCTGGCATGGTTGACGCTGGATATATTGTTAAAGGAAGTGTAGAGTACAGCCGTGTCATGCAGTCTCAGACCGGAATGGAAATCCGTAGCATCATCTTCATCGTTCTCATTCTCATCGATTGGCATAAAAAAAGTATCAAATTCTGTGGCCCTTCATGCCCTGCTCTCACGGTGACCTCAGTTTTGATGTCCTCTCCACGGTCTGTGGCTTTGGTTTGGTTCCGTCGGGGTCACTTGTATTGGCAAGTCCATGGGGGCTGTCGTTGGATGGACGTGGTGGCGCCCTCCGGCGGGGGAGCTCACTCATGCCGGCTCCACGACTAAGCAATTATTGTTGTCAGTAGGGGGCTTAGTAGGTGGTGTCCTGCATATGTTCGATTAGAACAGGCGCCACTGAACACAGGGAAGTGACTCGGCAGCAGTGCAGTGTCTCCTCCAGTGAGTTGCCTCTTGACGATTTGATATTGACTGCTCCCTGTGAATTGCCGGAGCCGGGGCTGCAGTGGGACCGACCGGGCTGTGGCTGTGGATGGGGGTGTTGGAATGAGTGGTGTGGGTGCACTGCCACTGAGGTGGCACAGAAGATGGGACGGCCAAAAAAAAAAAAAAAAAAAAAAAAAAAAAGGAAATTGGAAATGAATAATCTGTGCTTTGAGACAAGAGGTCTAGGGGATGACATGAACTTTGCTGCTTCTGCTGAGGCCAACAGGTTGCTTCACATGCTTTGCATGGTGAACTGAAGAAGAAACGAATCACAACAAATGCAAGTGATGAAGAGACCGTATCGCAGAGTTTTTCTAGAAGCTTCATATGAAATCAGAAGTCAGTCAACAGTGCCTTTCTCTGAGCCATTTCAGTGTTCCAGAAAGTTCACAAACAAGTTCGGCACCACCATTATCATCTTCTCTGAAATCTTCAGATTCCTCTTCCATCACCGTGCAGCCTGTCTCAGAAATGTTTAAAGCTATGGCTTTGATATCTTGCTTGTATACTGCTTTCTGTTTTCTTTAAATTAAGAAAAGACAAACTTTTTTTTCAAGCTAAAATAGATGGCAAGCCCTACCTATTTAACACAGAGTGACATCCATTGTGACACATACAGTACACACAGGGATACATGCTCTACATACACACACACACACACACACACACACACACACACACACACACACACACACACACATCACACACACACACACACACACACACACACACACACACACACACACACACACACACACACACCATCACACACACATACACGCACACAGACATTATCACACAGACATTATCACACACACACACACACACACACACACACACACACACACACCCCTCACCTGTTGGTCCCCCTCCGTCTCCTCCTCTGCCCCACAGACGGACCGCCCATTCGTGTGTGAAGAGTGCAACCAGTCCTTCGTGGAGGCCTGCAACCTGAAACGCCACATGCGCTCGCACCAGGGGCACAAGGCCTTTGTGTGTGAGGAGTGTGGCGCCGCCTTCACCAGGCCCATCACTTGCGCGACCACGTGGCCTCGCACAAGGGGGGCGGCATACACAAGTGTGACCAGTGCGACAGCGTCTTCAACAACGCCAACCAGCTGCGCTTGCACATCAAGTTGGGCGGATGGGGTGGTAGGGAGAGGGGGGGAGGGGTGGGGGGAAGGGGGGGGGGATCTACATCTTCTGTGTCCTGCTCACTATCTAACTGTGAGGTAATCCTGGTTGTGTGTGTGTAGTAGTAGTAGTAGTACTTTTATTTTACACCTTTTCACAAAATTATGTGGTATTTTTCAGGAGAGAGAGAGAGAGCGCACGTGTGCTTACATATGTGTAGGTGTGGTGCGTGTATGTGTGTGCTGGTGTAGTTGTGCGCATATAATCAAACAAAAACTGCCAATAGCATATTGAATACCTCGCTGGACTTGTATAACAGTTAAGAGAAAACGTTAAAAGCAAGATAAGTATCAGAAAAAAAAACAACAACATCAGTCACAGACATACTTGATAAAACACGGTAGATATGCCTTGAGAGGAACACACTCAAATAAAACATTACCTCTTGATATGTTTTGTTTGGCCACATACACATTTTGTTGAAGCAGCATATCTAGTACTGAGACCATCTAGTTTTAGTCGACAAAACGTTGAAACAAGATTTCTGTATTGATAGTTCTGTGTGTGTGCATGCGTGCGAGCGCACGCTAATGTAAACTGTAGGTGTGTGCGTTTTGTGTTCGAGTGTGTGCATATCTGATATACTTTGATAGGAAATCGTTGTCTGTGCAATGTGCTTGGGGGTCTTGGTGGTGATGGTGGGGGGGAGTTCTGATTTGAAGCTGGGGTGAGTGTAAAATGTCATTGTGGTTTGGTTGTGTTGCAGTCTGTATGAATGTATATATGTCTGATGGTTTGTAAAGCACCAAGTCTTCTGTTGGGGATTAGGCGCTGTGTGTACTATCCTGACCGTGACTGCTATCTTGAGCGATGTGTGTTGCATTCTTTTTACATGTGTCTTTGTGTGTGTGTGTGTGTGTGTGTGTGTGTGAGTGTGTGTGTGTGTGTGTGTGTGCGCGCGCGCGTGTGTGTACTTGTGTATATGTTTGTGCTTGTGTGTGTGTGTGTGCAGATGTATGTAAATGAATATGCTACCATGATTCCGAAGAAATGACTTTTCATGTATGTGTCTGTGAGTGTGTTGCATGTGTGCTAAAGTGCATTCCTTTGTGTGAGAGTGCATGTGTGTGTGCATGTATGTAAGTGTGTGTGTGTGTGTGTGGATTTATGTGCATTTCACAGAACTTGTGATGCATACACATATATACTCCTGTCTTATTGTTGTTGTTCATGATATTGTTTGTCACTCTGCAGGGCCACACGGGGGGCGGCCCTACATCTGCGGGGAGTGCAATGCAGTGTTCGGCTGGTACAGTGCCTTCACTCGCCACAAGCTGAGCCACACGGAGGGCGCCGACGCCCTGGTCCGCAACAAGTGCTCCGTGTGCGGCGCCTCCTTCAACCGACCCAGCCACCTCAAACGCCACATGCAGACACACACCGGTCAGTTCTCGGGGGTGGGAGTAAGGGTATGGGGGTGGGGGGGGGGGGGGGGGGGGGGGAGCGCTGTCAGGATAAAGGGGGGGGGGGGGGGGGATAGCAGGGAAGAGGTTGGTGTTGGGGAACAGGTGTGGTTGGTTGTATGCTGTAGAATGCCAGAATGGGTGCTGTTTTTAGTGAGATGTACATTTTTGTGTATGTATCCCCCCCCCCCCCCCCCCCGTCTTGCAGTCTGAGGGGCCAATTTCACATGTAACGTTACAGTTCCTCTACACTGTTGTGCATGATAGACAACATAGGATTGTCATCATCTTTCCTTGACTCTTTCGATCTGTGTGCTTGACCCATACACTGGGGAAAAGTAACTCTGTTGCAAGAGAAAGACCAGCATTATCTTCCTTGACATTTTTTTTTTTTATCTATTTGCTTGGCCCGAGCACCCATGCACTGGGGAAAGGTAACTCTTATTTCCATGGAAAGACAAAGATTATCTTTCCTTGACTTTTTTTTTATCTGTGTGCTTGACCCATGTACTGGGGAAAGGTAACTCTGTTGCAAGAGAAAGACGAGCATTATCTTTCTTTGACTTTTTTTTTTTTTTTTATCTGTGTGCTTGACCCATGCACCCATGGACTGGGGAAAGGTAACTCTGTTTCCAAGGCAAAGACAGACATTATCTTTCCTTGACTTTTTTTTATCTGTAGTGTGTGCTTATTTACTTGGGAAAGGTAACTCTATTTGCCACGGAAATATGAACATTATCTTTCCTTGACTCTTTCGATCTTTGTGTTTGACTCGTATCTGGGGAAAGGTAACTCTGCAAGGGAAAGATGAGCATTATCTTTCCTGGACTTTTTTGATCTGTGTGTTTGACCAATACACTGGGGAAAGGGAATTGTTTGGAAGAGAAAGACCAGCATCATCTTTTTCAGTTTTTTTGCGGGAAGGTCCACTGTTGTTCTTGCATCTGTAGATTCTTTTTCTTGCATGAAGCGCACATTGCACGGCACATAATGTTTGGGATCACAGGAACGTCTGGCGCTCACAGCACAACTGAAGTAGTGGTGAGGGGAAGACAACTTCTGCCAGGTTGATGACGCAGGCTGCAGACGCAGGATTCCCTCTCCGCCTGTGTGTTATTCAGCAGGCATGTGCTGATTGTAGGGTTGACACATCTGTGATGGGACGCATCGATAGTTGTTTCGTGTTTGACTTGGATGAGGATGAAACAGATGTGGTAGAGGCACTGACAAGTGACAGACTTGTGTTGATTTGAGATCACTTTTTTTTTTTCCTGTTTGTGTATTAGAGTTATCTCCCAGTTCAGACCCCACATCCCCACACATCCCACTTCCACTCCTTCCTTCTCCCAGCTTCCTGCCTACCCCTCACACATGTTTAAAAAAAAAAGTCTTGAAGTCATTATTTAGCTTCTGTAGAGAGCGCACATGTGTGTGTGTGTGTGTGTGTGTGTGTGTGTGTGTGTGTGTGTGTGTGTGTGCGCCAGTGTATGAGTGTGTGTGTGGGTGGGTGCGTGCGTGTGTGTCTGTACGTGTGTGTATGCATGCATGCGTAGATGTGTGTGTGTCTATGCTAGTGTATGAGTGTGTGTGTGATGAGAGGTCTGGTGTGTGTGTGTGTGTGTGTGTGTGTGCGCTTGTGTATGTGTTTGTGTGTATGTGTGTGTTGGTGTGTACGTATGGAAATATGTTCTCTTCTTTAAAAGAAGTGACATTCTGTTCACAATGTTTTCTTAAATGTCGGTACAACTATGAGTTAATCTGACAGTAGATTACTTTCAGTCAGTCGGTACCTGAAAAATGATCACTTCACTTTTTTTTTTTACCCCTAAGAAAGGATCATGCACAAAAGTGTAACGAGGCAGGTTTGTTTCTTACCCAGGTGAGAAGTCCCACAAGTGCAACCTGTGTTTGTGTCTCAGGTGAGAAGCCCCAAAAGTGCAACCTGTGTGTGTTTCCCAGGTGAGAAGTCCCACGAGTGCAACCTGTGTTTGTGTCTCAGGTGAGAAGCCCCATGAGTGCAACCTGTGTGTGTTTCCCAGGTGAGAAGCCCCATGAGTGCAACCTGTGTGTGTGTCTCAGGTGAGAAGCCCCATGAGTGCAGCCCTGTGTTTGTGTCTCGGGTGAGAAGCCGCATGAGTGCAACCTGTGTTTGTGTCTCAGGTGAGAAGCCCCACGAGTGCAACCAACCTGTGTGTGTTTCCCAGGTGAGAAGCCCCATGAGTGCAACCTGTGTTTGTGTCTCAGGTGAGAAGCTCCATGAGTACAACCTCTGTGTGTGTCTCAGGTGAGAAGCCCCATGAGTGCAATCTGTGTTTGTGTCTCAGGTGAGAAGCCCCACGAGTGCAACCTGTGCGGCCACACCTTCAACCAGCTGAGCCACCTGAAGCGTCACATGCAGAGCCACGCAGGGGGACCGCCCCAACAAGTGCGGGGAGTGTGGCGCCGCCTTCATTGAGCTGGACAAGCTGAAACGCCACATGCGCGTCCACTCCCACGAGAACGGGGAGAATCAGGACGGCACCTGCGTGTGTGAGGAGTGCGGGGCGCGGTTCACCATGACCCGGCACCTGAAGAACCACCTGAGGATCCACCGACAGGTGAGGGTCAGCTGGTTGAGATAACAATGTCTGCTATACTTCTGCAGATGTGTGTGCGTCCTCATCCTGGTAGATCATTGTCCAAAATAAAAAAAGTGATAATTCTCTTGCTATTCATGTTCTGCCACCTCAGGTTTTGTAGTTGTTGTTTGTTTTTCATTTTGAGGTGCATGCACGTTATGAGTAAGAATGATCAGTGTCAACACGTCCATAGAACCTGTTGTTTGATGGCTATGAAGGCGTCCTTTTGATGGGACGCTTACGCATGCTTCGCAACTGAAAAAAAATGGTTTGTACTCACGTTAGATCGGAACAGGCAAAACTGAATTCCAGTGGGGGGCGAAATAGCTCAGTTGGTAGAGCGCTGGACTCGTAATCCAAGGGTTGCGGGTTCGAATCTTGGCTAGGCCATTTCGGTATAAGGGGATTTTCCCCAGGGAGTTAACATTAGTTCTGATGCCATTTCCCATACAGTCCTTCGAATGAGACTATTAACCGAGGTTCCTTGTGTGAACGCACACATAACATCTTGCACATACGTAAAATCCCATCACCAACTTTCAGAAGAGAAGGCCAGTTTGGCCGTTGGTATGGGTGACACGTTGCACATAGCATGCACCTTCTCCATAGATGGAGTATGGCTACCTTACTGGCAGGATTAAAAAAAAACTGTCGTACACACAAAACTCCACTCCACTTTGGTGGGTAGATGGGATTAATACTTACCTGTCCATATAGGGAGTGTCCGCAGGAGCATCAGCCTGCGTACGCACAAGAAGAAGAAGAACTCCACTGAAGTGATTTGGCAGCGGTGTGTCTCCTCCAGTGGGTTGCCTCAGGGTGGCCTGACGTTGACAGGCCTGTGATGAGAGGGACACAGGTGTGGCTGTGTGAAGGGGAGCCAGAATGGGCACAGTGGGAAATGAAGCCTTATGGCGGATTGGGAAGATAACAACAGCAAAAAAAAATAGATATGTACATCAGAAAATAGTACAATCTTTAACCCTTAGAGTGCCTTTAAGCCGTCAGCTGACGCCACAGTAAAAATGTACTCCCAGTGCCTATGGGCCGTCCACTGACATGCAGTTTTCTTGATTTTTTCATTCATTACTATTCCTATCAAAGGACTGAAATAGAGTGTGCGTAGTAAGCCTTATATGTCTGCAGTATTAAAATGATATGCAAATGACCACACGTGAGGGGAAAGACCATTTTTTCTCATCACTGACTGGATGACCAGCCAGCGCTTTGTCTCGCTTGCAAAGATGGCGGCGCAACCTTCGACGAGTGTAGCGACCAAATCAACGTACTTACACAGCTGAGCAGGCTCTGCTAATCTTTTTTGACAAAGATAATAATCTTTTATTCAACGACTCACTCGAGCATGAAGGTGAGATGATGATAGTGATGGAATTGCCGACCATATTCGTCAGTTATTGAGTCATGCTGTGCGATTTCAAGAGTGTGTTGAGCTGACTGGTTACCAGCGTCAAATGAGCTAGCCTAGTGTGTACTCTGCACTGTGTGCGCGAGTGGCCAGCGACGTGTTAGTCAGCGCGAGAGGGGAGTGCGGCCTGCTTACGGCGTGACACGGGCAGCAGGAAAAGTAGGGGAAGAGGAGGAGTGAAAGAGAGGGTTGAAGTCCAGCAAGGGGGCGTGGTGGGGGGAGGGGGGGCGTGGTTGTGGACTGACCTGTCTGCATGAGGTGTGTGAGCGTCTTGATAAACTTCTAGACTGTTTTACTTTCATTTACAGGTGTAGTGAGACAATATAAACTTTATATTGGCGTCGTATACTTTACCATGTCAGACCATAGCATTAAAACGGCTCAGTCAGCTCTGTCAGGCCAAAGTTTTGTGGAGAATGCAGTCATAAGATAGTCACGTGACGCCCACCCTACTTCCGCCTACGGAAGATGCCAATGTTCGTGTACTGTACGTCATTCTACTTCGGCCTGTCGCCCAAGCAAGATAAGTCTTGTGCTCTGTCTCGCCTATACTTTGCCTTTGTGTAAAGATTGCTGTGTTCGCATTCTGAACTCATTTATCTGTGGCTTGTGCTTATCTCTCAGAGTAATCTTGACATGTGAGGTTATCGGTGGGCTAGCATTCTAACCTTTATTTAAGGAATTATTCTCGCGATTGTGGTGCTCCCGGTTCTTTGCCTTTCCGCGTAACTGGTTCAAGGTTGATCGGCATTTTCCATCACCACGTTCATCGCCTGTTCTGTGCCTCCTTTTGTCCATCAGCCTTGTATTTTCAATCGCCTTTCCGCCCTTTTCGCCCCTAAATTTCGTTTTCTTCTAATCTCGCCGTCACTTATACCACGATCCCACAACCTCCTGTGCGACGATCGTGAGCCGGTCTCGTCGCCATCTTGTTTTGTGCCGGTCTCCTTCACTTGTCGCGCACAGCTTTCTAGCCCACGCTATTATATGTGGTTTGTCGTCCAAAATTTGCTTCCTACATTCGGTTTACACCCCTCACATTCATTTGCCACATTTTCTCGCTCGCCTTCGTGTGCTTAACGATCGCGATCAACGAAAATCTCCATTCAGTTTCCTTCAAAAATCATATATATTTCATTTTTATATCTTTTGTGTAGTTTTCTGAGCTAGAATTTTTTGTTAATTATTACCCCCAAATCATTAGATTTCCCTGGCACTGGGAAAGCCTTTGTTTGTTATATTTTCAGGCAGTGAAACGGGTTAAATGTGTGTAAGTGTGTGGATCGAGGAAGTAAGATCTAGGGCCTTGGACGGAAACTGCATTCCAGTACATCGTTATCTCTCCATCATCATCATCATTTACCAGTCATAAATTGTGAAAAATTAATAATGAGTTGTGACCTTTACTCCTTTGTGGTTGTATTGTGTTTTTAGTCGGCCATTCCCAGATTGGGTCATGGCACTTGGGTGGCCGGAGAATTTTTTTTTTTAGGAGAAAAAAGTTTTCTTCAGTAAAGGGGGGCAAACATTTGTTGCTTCTGTTTCAGGCCAAAATTAAGATCGAGGTGGAGACCACTGAAGACGGCACTCACTCTGGAAGGAAGGAAAGAGGGAAGAAAAGAGGTGGCAGGGGACAGGCCAAGAAGAAGGATGACAACGAGGATGATGAGTCCTCATCCGATGAAACCATTATTAACGACGACATCCCTGCGTCTTCCCCAGGTGTGTATGTTACATGCAGATGGTTGCACATGTTTCCATGTGTGACTGATGTCGATGCGCTTTGCATCAAAAGAAAACATGCATGTATACAAATTATGCGCAAAGACGCACACACTCGCACACACACACACACACACACACACACACACACACACACACACACACACACACACACATACACACACGTACGCACGTGCACACGCATGCACACTCACTGGCACACACATGCACACATGTTCCATATGCTGACAAGATTTACTGATCTGCTGCTACTACTACCACTTGTCATACACATGCACTCGTGCGCACAGAAAAACACAAGCATGCACACACACACACACGTACGTATGCACAAGCATGCTTATGTCGCACACACCCATTAACAGTCTTCATACTTATCCAAATCCACACAAGCACATCAGCATTTTTAATGTATAACATCATCATTGCAACAGAAGATTTCTCATTCCACTATTAACTAAAGATATGTTTTTAGACGTGATAAGTTCCACACAAAAAAACCTCCAATCAGCGTTGATGGAAAATCAAGGGAAAGAACTGCAGGGAGTTAACACATGACAACATACTCAACGAGCTCTCTCTGTCAGCAGCACCAACAGCAGAAGACGGCGGCCAGGACATGAACACGGTCAAAGCAGATGCAGAAAACCCAACGACAGAGGACACCAAGGTTCCAGAGGAGCTGGCAGAGGTGGAGCAGGCCCAAGGAGAAGAATCCGCATGCCACCAGACGCAGAAGACCTGCTGTGCGTCATGGACAGCCCCGCAGTGGTGGACATGAAGAGCACCATCAACAGCCCTGCCGCCGAGTCGTCAGACATGGTCCTCAACCTTCCTGTCAAGTTTGAACCCGTTTCGGTGACGACTACAGGGGTAAAAAAAAGAAAAAAAAAAAGTCTTCCTTTTATCGTTCCTTGGTGAGAGCTTTGAGGTCCACCATTGGTTAGGTTTCTGTGCATGTGACCATTCTAAATTTCACCTGTAAATTAGTTTCATTCCTTCTTTGTGGGTGGCATCTCAACATGCAGGTCTGTGTGCACATGTGCTAGGTTTTTTCGTTCTTTTCTCTTTTTAACTTTTAACTTTTTTTTTCAACCATCGTAAGCAGTACACTCCTATTCCAGGGAAAGAAGGCTGTTGCTACTAGATGTGTGCCTGGGAATTTATGGTGAAAATGGGTAGAAGTCTACAAAAAAAAATGAATAGATAATTGAAGAAAGGTGCAGGCTACATTTTTTTTTTTTTTTGAAAGCAGGCTACATTTTTTGGTCAAAGTATGCGAGCGACTGACTACTTATTTTTTTAAATTTTTTTTTTCTGAAAGGACAGTACATGAGTTTTTGTTTTTAAAGTATACTTTAACAGCAGCAGGATTTGTAGATCATTATTCTGAGGTGGTAGAGTGATTAAGTATTGTTTGGCGATATGTTTTAAAGTTTCTGGATGGTACGAAACTTCTCTATTGTGATTTTTTTTCCAACCATTCACACAGTAGCAACACAAAACAGCAAGCCAACTAAGGGACTGCATCGTCATTGTACCCTTTCCTGCTGTTCTGTGGCTCCTAGAATCAGTTGCTGAATACCTTTGTTGCCTGCATGGGTGGGAGGCTTTCAGTATAGATGCTAGATTTGGGATGGAAGGAAAAAGAAAGAAAAAAATGTCATACCTAGAGATGTATTGTATTTTATCTTATGTGTCATACCTGGAAATGTGTCTTATCTTATGTGCCATACCTAGAAATGTATATCTTAAGTGTCATAACTAGAAATCTATCATAACTTTTGCTTATAAACGTATTATAGATTAGCCTTGCTTAGTTTCGTCATTTATTTCTTTCTTTATCTCATTTAATTGTAAGTGTTGTTTTATCCACAGTGGATGATAACACTTTCACCTGGGTCTCTTCATTTGAAAAAAAAAAATGACAGAACTGGTTTTAGTGAAACTCGGTGGGGGGGGGGGGGGGGGGGGGGGGGGGGGGGGGGGGGGGGAGAATATGGTCCTCAAACAAAGCCATTATATTTTTCTCACATCCATGACAGATGTCTGAGTTCTCTGCAGTGCTCCTCTAGTTTGACCTGTTTCTATCAGGTAAGCAACCATGGATGAAAAGGGGTGCAGTGTGCATTTTTATTGAATGGGCTGAAATGGGACCCTTTTGCTGTCTGCATCTGGCAGGGGACCAGGGGCTGTGCATCGGTCCTTTTTCGCTACAGTGAACAAGGCTTGCTTCCGTCCAGGCACCTGTTCCTCCTGTGTCCTTGCACCTGTTCCTCCTGTGTCCTTGCACCTGTTCCTCCAGTGTCCATGCACCTGTTCCTCCAGTGTCCATGCACCTGTTCCTCCTGTGTCCTTGCACCTGTTCCTCCTGTGTCCTTGCACCTGTTTCTCCTGTGTCCATGCACCTGTTCCTCCAGTGCCCATGCACCTGTTCCTCCAGTGTCCATGCACCTGTTCTTCCAGTATTCATGCACCTGTTCTTCCTGTGTCCATGCACCTGTTCTTCCAGTATTCATGCACCTGTTCTTCCTGTATCCATGCACCTGTTCTTCCAGTATCCATGCACCTGTTTCTTCTGTGTCCATGCACCTGTTCTTCCTGTGTTCATGCACCTGTTCTTCCTGTGTTCATGCACCTGTTCTTCCTGTGTCCATGCACCTGTTCTTCCAAAGCCCATGCACCTGTTCTTCCAAAGTCCATACACCACTTCGTCCAGTGTGTCTTGCACCTGTTCTTCCACTGCCCATTCACCTGTTCTTCCAGTGTCCATGCACCTGTTCTTCCAGTGCCCATGCAGCACTTTGTCCAGTGTCCTTGCACCTGTTCTTCCAGTGCCCATGCACATGTTCTTCCAGTGTCCGTGCACCACTTCGTCCAGTGCCCATGCACCTGTTCTTCCACTGCCCATTCACCTGTTCTTCCAGTGTCCATGCACCTGTTCTTCCAGTGCCCATGCAGCACTTTGTCCAGTGTCCTTGCACCTGTTCTTCCAGTGCCCATGCACATGTTCTTCCAGTGTCCATGCACCTGTTCTTCCAGTGCCCATGCACCACTTCGTCCAGTGCCCATGCACCTGTTCTTCCAGTGCCCATTCACCTGTTCTTCCAGTGCCATTCACCTGTTCTTCCAGTGCCCATGCACCCTGTTCTTCCAGTGCCCATTCACCTGTTCTTCCAGTGCCCATTCACCTGTTCTTCCAGTGCCCATGCACATGTTCTTCCAGTGTCTGTGCACCTGTTCTTCCAGTGTCCATGCACATGTTCTTCCAGTGTCCATGCACCTGTTCCTCCAGTGCCCATGCACCTGTTCTTCCAGTGTCCGTGCACCTGTTCTTCCAGTGTTCATGCACCTGTTCCTCCAGTGTCCATGCACCTGTTCTTCCAAAGTCCATGCATCACTTCGTCCAGTGTCCTTGCACCTGTTCTTCCAGTGCCCGTGCACCTGTTCTTACAGTGCCTGTGCACCTGTTCTTCCAGTGTCCATGCACCTGTTCTTCCAGTGCCCGTGCACCTGTTCTTCCAGTGTCCATGCACCTGTTCTTACAGTGCTTGTGCACCTGTTCTTCCAGTGCCCTTGCACCTGTTCTTGGAGCATCGATGCACCTGTTCTTCCAGCGTCCATGCATCTTTGTCCATGGTTTGTTTTATTCCACTCATTAAAGGAAAAAATCTGTAATTTGGACAGAAGTTCATTGCTAACAATAGTAACACCTTTCCAGTCCACGGCGTTCGTGTCGCCACCCTTCACCTTTTCTATCTAGAAGCTGTAAGCTTTGACAGCCTTGTGTTGATTTTCCAGGAGCCATTCCCAGTTGCCCTTCATGCATCCAATGCATCTGCTCCCGCCGTGATTGAAGAGAACTCCCTGTCAAGAGAGGACCGACATGAGGCCGTCCAGAAGGATGTGGGGACCTGTGGCATGTTGTACAAATGTAAAATGTGCGACGCCGTCTTCAACTCCCACTTCTGTCTCAAGATTCATCGTAAGACCCACACAGATGGAAACGTCTGTTTGAAATGTGGGGGGACGTTTCCGTCGCCAGAGGAGCTGCGTGCTCACGTGGCTGATTGCTTGGGACGTCTGCCTCTTCCACCCGGGTCGGCGGCGACAAGGGAGAGCACTGCTGAGGAAGGGGCACAGACAGGGTCAAGCAGCAACAACAAAACAAATATATGTCAGCAGTGTGGTGCTGCCTTTCGCCAGTTCAGGTATGTGGGTGTTTTTCCTTTCACCTTTTTATTTCATTTCTTTTTACATGTTCTGTTTTGAAGAAAAGATTGGGGTTTTGTTTATTGTTTTACCCACAGTCAGTATGTGTTCCTTTTACATTTGAACAAATCATGCAAAAAAAACAGAAGTTTCTCCTTTTTTGTCCTTTTTAGATAGGGTCATTTTCATTCTAGTCAATAAGTTAGGATCCGCATCCCACTGTGACTTAGATTTTTTTTTTCTTTTTTTTTTTTATAGTTTTTTTTTAATTTCCATTTTTTGGCTGCCTTTTTGTATTTCCATTTTTTGGTTGTCCTATCTTTTTCACCACATCAGTGGCATTGCACCCATATCACTCATTCCGTTTCCCCATCCACAGCCACAGCCCCAGCTCTGGCAATCCACAGGGGGCAGTCATTGTCAAGTCGTCAAGAGGCAACCCACCAGAGGAGACACTGCACTGCTGCCGAGTCACTTCAGTGATGTTTTAGTGGTGCCTGTTCTGATCCAAGATACTCAGGACACCACATGCTGATGACAGTAATTGCTTGCAACTTAGAATTTCTTGGCTTTTAAGGATCTTTATGTGAATGTGAATTCAGCTTCACCAGCATACTGGTGGAGCCGTCTTCAGTCTGCCAGATTAAAATGTGCTAACCTATGTGACAGGTGCACTGGGTTATGGAGCTGAATAAAGGGAGACAAAAGTGTCATTTCATGATGATGTACTGGTTCAGATGACAAAACCAGCAACAACGACAACAAAAAAACCACCTGATCACCCATACCACATACCAGTTTAACTCTTTCATGCCATTTAGAATTACCAGCTGTGTCACTTTCCCAGCCTGCCATGTCTTGACTGTTCAGTTGGATGATCAGGGGTACTTTGCTCAAACTGTCCAAACTCTGGGTTGGCACATGAGAGAGTACACAGGTACAGAAACTTTTTTTTTTTCCCCAAAACAGACTGAAGTTTTATTCTGTACGAGTTACCCGGTGACCCATAGTTCTGTGACAAATCGGATCTTGACGCTCAGATCCTTCGTTAGTTTTTTTCAGTACTTCTTATTCTGACGGGTTGGATTATCATGTCTGTAATGAAATGCAAATAAAGCTTTACAGTGTCACACTCAGAAAATATTTTGTGCAACTATGTAAAATTTTTATGACTTTGGTCTTGATACTTTCAGATCATGTCCACTATAATTTCAACTTAGACTTGCCTCTCAGGAATGTTTTTTTTTTTTCATTGGCTCATGGTGTCCGGGGGGGGTAAGCTTAGAAGAAAACTCAGTGTAGCACGTGATACAAGGAAATAGTTTCTCAGTAGTGCCCCCTCTCTTTGTTATTTTTGCACGGAATAAAAATTAGATGTGCTGTTTTTGAATTGAGATTTTGGTGGCCATATGCATCTTTGTACACCCAACCAGGGTGCCGGGCAGAAAGAGTTCATGTTCATTCAACTGGATGCTGGAGATGGAGTGACGTTGTGTTGGTAGCTGTTGACTTTCACCTAGTTGCTGTGACCAGTCTTCCTTCTTGCTTCACCCATTTGCCTTCACTGCCTTTGCTGTACCACAGTTTTCAACATTATTCATGTCATCACCGGAAAACAGATAATGACAGATCAGTGCATATGCATGTTGACCATTTCCAGTCTTGTTGTGAAACTGAAAGTAACTTTCCTGTTGCATATTTCTAACAAAACAATCGGTTTACCTGGAAAAAAAAAAAAAAAAAGATGGCTCTGTAGTAAAGTGGGGGTTTGGTTATAAGGTAAAGAGCACATGACAAGAAGCATGTACAACCTGAAATTTATGAATAGTGATCATTTTTTACTTTTTTGACTATGAAATCCAGGACATGAGCTGTTGAGTATAAATAGTGTGTGTGTGTGTGTGTGTGTGTGTGTGTGGGGGGGGGGGGGGGGGGGAAGAGGGGGGGTCCAGTACATTTTGGGGTTGTGCTGGACTTAAGCACCGATCATGGGGTGTGTGGCACTACCAGACTTGTATGTATCATGTATGTGTTCTCTTGACCATCGAAAGAGACTGCATGTGTCGCTGAATGTCAAATGTCTACAGAATTTGATCGTATTAGAATTGCTCTCTTCTTGTCTCTCTGTCTCTTATCTCCCCCGTTGTGTCCAACCCCCCCCCCCCCCCTCCACCACACAGCCAGAATTGAAACATGTTATAGTTTCTCTCTACTTATCTCTGTCTCTTATCTCCCCTCTTGTTTCTTTCCCATGCAGCCAGAATGTGAACATGTAATTTCTCTCTAGTGGTCTCTCTTATCCCCCCATTTGTGTCTGCCCATGATTTATCTCTCCTTGTCTCTCTCTCTCTCTCTCTCTCTCTCTCTCTCTCTCTCTCTTTCTCTCTCTCTCTCTCTCTCTCTCTCTCTCTCTCTTACTCATACCTCCCCTGTTCTGTGTCTGCATCTCTTACCTCCCCTGTTGTGTCTGCCCATAATCTCTCTCTCTCAATCTGTCTCTCTCTCTCTCTCTCTTACCTCCCCTGTTGTGTCAGCCCATAATTTCTCTCTTCTTGTCTCTCTCTCTCTCTTTTACCTCCTCTGTTCTGTCCCTCCCCCCATGCAGCAAGCTGAAGCTTCACCAGTTGATGCACACCGGCGGCCGGCCCCACGAGTGCCCCGACTGCGGGGCGCGCTTCAAGAAGCTGCGGGATCGCAAGGAGCACCAGCGGGTGCACACGGGCGACCGGCCCTATGTCTGCACGACCTGTGGCGCCTCCTACACCCAGCACAGCACGCTGCTCATCCACATGCGCACGCACAGCGGCTTCAAGCCCCACGTCTGCAAAGACTGCGGGGCGTCGTTCTTCTCCGAGCCAACCGTCTCAAAATCCACATGCGTACCCACACCGGGGAGAAGGCTTATACATGCAAGGTGGGTTGGTGTTTCCTGGAGAGAGAAGAGAGTTACCTCCACTCCTCCCTCCCCTCCCCCCATCCCCTTTTTTTTTTTTTCCAATTAGTGTACTTTAAGCATATACATATTCTTTCTGATGAATTTCAGTTGATGTTTGTAGGCTAAAGTAGCTACAATGTTTTTGTCGGCTGGAATTTTTTTCTCTTCTGAAAGCCACAGTTTGTTATTTGAAAATCTCACATGACTGTGTAGATCATCACTTTGAAGGATTCTCAGACAGTGGAAAGCCGAGAATGGATTGATCAGCTGACTTGGGGTATGCAGTTAGTAGATCGTGCGGCAAATTGAAAACATGGAATTAGGGTTAGTTTGCCCACACCGCATTCCCCCCAGTGAACTCTGTTTCTTCCATACATGATAGTTGAAACATGACCTTTGACCTGTTCCCCCTCGCTCCCATCCCATCCTGGTCTTCAAAATGTTGCTTTTCATGCTGTTTTAATTCATTACATTTGTACACTGGCTTATGGTGATATTTTTTTTTTTTTTAAAGTTTTACACCGCAGCAATGTTGTGTTGATCAGGAATGTGGCGTGGGCTTCAAGTGGCAGACCACTCTCAAGTCCCACATGCAGACTCATGAGGAGGGTTACATGCCCTTGGAGTGTTCGGAGTGTTCGGTGACCTTCACCAAGGTGGCCGACCTGGAGAAACATCGACAGTTCCATTCAGGAGAGAGACGCTTTGTCTGCAAGTAGGGGCTGTGTGTGTGTGTGTATTTGTGTGTCTCTGTGTGTGTTTGTGTCTTTATCTATATACGTGTCTATGTATGTATTTGTGTGTCTCTCTCTCTGTGTATGTGTGTCTCTTTACATGTATTTGTGTGCGTATGTGTCTGTGTGTGTATGTCTGTGTCTCACTCACTGTATGTACATGTGTGTTGGGGGAAGGTGGGGAGAGAGTATGTGTGTATATGATATCGAGAATATATTGCTCTTTTGTGGGGCAAGGTTCATAAAACAGGTTCACTTTCATCAAGGGGGTGTCACTGTGTGCAGACTTGTACATACAGGCGACGCCACATCTGCTGAGTTTTGAGACCACACTGCGCAGGATTTACAGCTGGAGTGATAAATGAATTAATAAAATGAAAATATTTAGGACGAGGGTCTCATAGGTACGACTCGGATATTTGACCTGCGCATAGACCCAACATGCTGGTCAGACCTTGAGTGCCTGCCTGACATTGTTTGCGCCAATATGATAGTATTTGTGTGTATGTGCACATGTATGTGTATGCTTGTGCATGTGGGTGGGTGGACATGAGGCCCATGTGTATGTGTCAGTGTTTGTGGTATGTCATGGCATGTATGTGCATGCATGTGCATTTGTGTGCATGTATGATCATTGGGCATGTGTGTGTGTGTGCGTGTGTGTGTGTGTGTGTGTGTGTGTGTGTGTGTGTCCATGGATTTATTGGTGGGGAATGCATGTTCAGAAGATGACATGGGTATTATTGATCAGTAATACCAAAAACAAACAAATGTGACAATAGGTGATGATGAAGACATGTGGTGAAAATCAAAATAATAGTGGTGAGCTAACTAATTAGGATGAAAATGCTAATGAAAGATGATAATAATAGTAATAATGATAATAGTAATGGAAAAGAAGTAAGGAAAAAGAGAAAGCAATTACATAAAAGTATTGGTAAGATCATCAATAGACAGACGGACAAATCACAACTTCTTGCCCCCACCTCTCTTCCCTCCACAGCGTGTGGAACATATGACATGCTTACCATCTGTTACCACCACTGCCCCCGCCACCTAAGAGAATACATGCCTTTGGATCGCCCACAGGGCGACCACGTCTTTCTCTCCATCCACCCAGCACCTGCATGCTCACAGACATCAGAGGCCCACAGTTACCAAGCTGTCCCCATGAATCTTTGACATGCTCCAGTATGTTTGTTTTTTTTTATAAAAAAAATAGCATTGCCATATCACAGGTGCATTATGCGCTGAATATAAACAAATAAACGTGAATCAGTAGATCTATCAAACAAGAAATAATTGCAGTTAAATGTTCCCATCATGCACACATGTGCAAGCAGGCACACACGCACACATATGCATGCATTCACACACACACACACACACACACACACACACACACACACACACACACACACACACAGAGTCTTTCTCTCTCTCTTTTTTTCGCATGCATGCTCACATCTATGGACACACCACAGTACACACTTGCACTGGTTCATCGGAGCACACTGACCACCAGTGGACATATGTGTGCTGTAAAGCCAAAGGATCCTGAGAGATTCAGAGTTTGTTACCTGAGCTGATGTGTGTTGAGTAATTTTTGTCTGCCATTGGGAAGGTCTAGTATGAGTCTACGCCATTCTGTAGGAGTCTTCGCAGTGATGGCCTTCAGGTTGTTCAATATTTGTTCATGATGTTTCTTGCTCTCTCTTGAAGTCTGGATTTGCTGTCGTTGACTCTCTTGATGTTGAGCTTTGTTAATAGGTTTATGGTATTGTGGGTTTAATCTTGTTAGTTGAGGTGATTTTTTTTTTAGGTTTATTTTTACATCATATGAGCCAAGCTGTAATTGAGTTCTTATGGTTGCTTTGCCTGCCAGAGCGTCTGCTCTTGCATGTCCTTTGACACCTGTATATCCTGGGCAGCATGTTCGTATGAGTCTTTCCAGTGGAAGGCTGCACATGAGTTTATGCCTAAACAAGGCTTCCCATTCTGTTACAGTTTTCCACTTACTGGAAGTGGGTCCATGGGGTCGGTCAGTATCATGACTTGTTTTTCTGAACAGGCCTGTGGATGAGAGCCAGTGGAATGCTTGTGTCACTGTTTTTTTACCTCCAGTGTTAAACTTGAAGTTGTTTAAACTGTGTGCACCATTGTCTTCCTGGACTTGTTCAGCCATTTTACTTCACTGTTTCCCCAAAACAGCTTACCTGTGGTGACCAAAACGTTCGTGTGTATAACGATATCTTCTTTTATGCCAAGTTTTTCTACCTGCATCTGAATTTCCATATTGGTTTTGCTTTCTGTCCATTCTCAACAGTTTCTTCCAAGCTCTGGGGTAACGGCAATTTGCTAGAGGTGTTTGAAGCGCGTCTCTCTGTATTTTCCCATTCCTTAGTTTCTTCGAGTTCCGACGACTAGCACACAGGCTGTATGTTGCCCTTTGCCAGTCCCACTTGTTATTTTCCACATCCTAGACAAGTGTCTTGTTTCCTTTGCTGTCGCATGTAATGGGTTTTGAAGATTTTCAAGAGCTATAAGATATGTTTTCACCTGTTCTAGCTTGTGTTTGATCTGTGTTGAAGGAAGGTCAAGCAGATAACGCGTAGTTTCAACTGGTGTGTCTTTCGTAGTTCCCAAGATCAGTCTCATTGCTTCATTTGGAATTCTTCCTAATTCAGGAAGATTGCTCTTAGACCATGTAGTAAACCCTAATCCATAATCAACTGCACTGAGTTCAACTGCGTTATACAGTTGGTAGAGATGGCGCTGTTCAGTGCCTTCAGCTGCCATTGCTGTCATGGCAGACAGCCCCATGTCGCATGTAAGCACAGTAGTCCTAACATGTTTTCTGACTGTCAGTGTTCTGTCAAAGCCTACACCTGACGTTTACATATCCTTTGAAGATACTTGACAGTCCCACTGTAACGAGGCGTTGAAAGCCCGGGAGAGTGAGCCTTGGGACTGAAGGTCATTGAAAAGTCCTTGAAATGTGTCGCTGTCACTGCATTAGTTGGTCTTCACAAAAAATGAAGGGCAAACTGGAAAATCTGCACAAAGAGATGCAAGACAGGGAGGCATTTCCTGAAAAAAAAAAAGTCATTGGTCATTGTGGTCATCAAAATGCTGTTTATTATTGTAGTTGTTGTTGTTCAGTAATTGGTGATCTGTGGCAATGCATTTGTTACATGTGGCTCAGTGTTTCAAGCTGTTTTGATCTGTTAACAATCCCGACACAGAGGTTTTGGGGCCGTGATGGTCATCCTCTTCTCCTGTCCCCACGTTTCCCCATGGCATTGTCACTAATAGAGCCCAGTCTCTTGCTGGCTGACTGACCGTAGAGGTAATGATTTCACCAGTCAGTCACTTTTTTTTTTTTTTTTTTTTTTTTTTACACAATATGACAGTGTGCCAAGTCACTGATGAATCTGTAATGATTTGATTGACATAATGGTTTTTAAATGGAACTGGACATATAGAACAGAAAACTTTCTGCAAGTGTTACATTACCTGCAGGGTAGGAATGTTTTTCTTCAGTACATTCATTGTTAATCCTTTGACTCCCAGAACAGTTTGTAATTTTTGGGGAAAAAACTAGTTGCAAAATGAAACGACTGCAGGCGGAAATCTAAACAAATCTTAAATAAATGTCAGCGAACCGCCCAGAGAGAAACGTGGACAAACGAGTCACAAGACAACACACACAAAGCGTTTCGACCTCATAGGTCTTCCTCAGGTGAAACAATAACGAACAAAATAACGAAATAATGAAAAAGCATGTAGCTTTGATCGCTTCAGATTGCTGGAAGCCATGGGAAGATAACCAAGATTAAGTGCATTTTGGTTATTTGTTCGTTATTGTTTCACCTGAAGAAGACCTAAGAGGTCAAAACGCGTTGTGTGTTGTCTTGTGACTCGTTTGTCCACGTTTCTCTGGGCGGTTCGCTGACATTTATTTAAGATTTGTTTGGGGGAAAAAACACCAACTTTACAAAAAAAAATCACAAAAATTCAAGTATACACAAAATATACATTTTATGGAAGGAAAATGAATGGAGAATATAGTTATTATTTGTTTCATGTTGACAGGATGAGAAAACTCACAGCAATGGGAAGATAACCAAGATTTTAAGAAAAAACAAATGAAATATTTTGAAAACAAATCCATGAAAATTCAAGTCTTTGTATATCATAGGTGGAAATGGTATTGAAATGTGCACAAATCTGTAGGATGTAACAACCAAGTGCAATTATTTACAAAAAAAAAGCAACAACAAAAAAGCACACAGTGTGTTCAGGGATGCATTGAGTAATGCACGTCAGTGTCAGCTAGAGATGCAACTTTTACTAACACTTCACCCATCATACAGAAAAAAACTGGCGAAAAATTAACTGAACAAGTGTCGTCAACCACTGTTATTGGCATCACATTCTGACAACTTTTTCCTCTCCTACCACATCCTCAACTACGCCACACTACCAGCACGACCACACCCCCTACCTGTCAATGTACTTGGTAGATCAATATCTTCATCCCAGTAATCCGAATCACTTGACTCATTGTCAGGCTGATCGACAACCACATTACCTTCATTTTCTATCTCACTTTCGTCGTCACTAATTTCACCTTTGTACGGCATTTCAAACACAATTCTTACCACTTCTACAGCAGTAAATCTTCTGGCAGCCATGTTGATCTGCTCGACTAATTTTCGCTTTACAAAACGTTAAAATATGCGTCAAAATCAACCAAAAACTTGGTGAAAAATTGCTTCAAACACACTGTATGGGAGCCGCCATTTGCAAGGAAGTAAACAGTATCATGTGGACCGGACAGATGATCGATTATGCAATGACCTTGAACGTGGCTACATCCGCGGCCGGGCCGGGAGTGAAAGGCGTAACCAGGTTTTTATCGGGGAAGCGGGACTGAGGAACAGAAAAATGTTCAGTGTATTCCACAGAACCATGCCTTGTTCAGTTGTTACTAGCAGACTTATCATTGACTGTTGGATGTACCTTTTTCTTTTTAAAAACTGAACAATCATGAAATGAAATTCAGTCATGATGATGGGTCAGTGTGTGTGTGAACTATGAATAAGAGAGGGGGGAAAAAAAAACACAAAAGCTGCCAGTCAGAATGACTATCATTATAGTTTTCTCAAAGTTTGCATGCGACAGTCCCATTCTCAGTCTGAATACAGTGGAACCTCTCCAAAAGGACATGCTAAATAATACCTTGAACTGGATCTTTACGGGAAGGACTGGGGGGGGGGGGGGGGGGGGGGGGGGGGGGCTTTGCTGTATTACCTGATGTGAAATGGCTCTAAATAAAGCTGATGAATTGTTCTGCGGCCCTTTCATGCTCTGCTCTCTCTCTGTGATCGTAGGTTTCAATTTCGTCTGCGTATAACTGATTTCGTTTCAGAGACATCAGTATCAGTGAGTACAAGAGGACCGCTGGTAGATGGAATGGTGTCGCCCTCTAGAGGAGATGCTCGACAGCGTTCATGTTGGCTTCATGACTAAGGAGTTGCCAGTGGGTGGGGTTGGTCCGAGTCGTATTGGACATAACGTTGAACAGAACAGGCATCACTGAACACCACAAAAAGTGACTGGGCAGCTCTGGCACACACAGTGCCCTGATTGTTGATGGCTGCCAGTGGATTCCCAGTGCTGTGGTTGTGGCAGGATGATCCCAGCAGTGTATAGGAAACCCGAAAAGCAGCCTGTGAATAATGCCACAGAGAAGGGGCGCTGAAGACAAGACAGCAAAGAAGAAGAGCATCGTGTTTGATCTGATTGACCCGTTCCTGTATCCAGGTGTGTCATGTATTGAAACTGATCAACCTATTCCTGTACCCAGGTGTGTCATGTATGATCTGATCAACTATTCCTGTACCCAGGTGTGTCAAAATAGGAAAAGAGTCTGTATTGATCTGATTGACCTGTTCCTGTACCCAGGTGTGTCATGTATTGAACTGATTGACCCCTTCCTATACCCAGGTGTATCTTGTATTGATCTGATTGACCTTTCCTGTACCCAGGGTGTGTCATTATTTAACTGTCATCCCGTTCCTGTACACCAGGTGTGTCATGTATTTGAACTGATCGACCCATTCCTGTACACCAGGTGTGTCATGCATTGAACTGATCAACCCATTCCTGTACACCAGGTGTGTCATGTATTGGAACTGATCAACCGTTCATGTACACAGGTGTGTCATGTATTTAACTGATCAACCCATTCCTGTACATAAGGGTGTCATGTATGAACTGATCAACCCATTTCTGTACACCAGGTGTATCATGTATTGAAATGATCGACCCATCCTGTTACACCAGGTGTGTCAAAAGGCGTTCAAGAAGAAGGTCCAGCAGCTGCGGCGTCACGCTCGCATCCCACTGGCTCCTGGCCTTCTCTGCGACGAATGCGGGTGCCGGCTTCGGCTGGTACTTCAGCCTGCAGACTCCCCGTCGCTCCACACACAGGCGAGCGACCCTTCATCTGCGAACACGTGCGGCCGAGCCTTCCGTATGCTGGGTCACCTGACGGTCACATGGCCAAGCTGCACAACGACGAGTTTCGTTGGTCAGTCGTACCCCCAGCGTGTGCATCGGGAGGCGGAGTGGCTGCTACTAAGGGTACATCGGGGATGAAGGTGAAGGTCACAGAGCGATGTGGACAGGAATGGTGGGACAGG
>JADBJO010001671.1:0-2500 GCA_016801955.1 Conus betulinus
CGCTGTGTCCCTGTGGGGCCTGGCATCAATGGGTGGAGCGGGAATGGACGGGGGTGGGGGGGGGTGGGGGGTGGGGATGGCAGTAGGGGGGTTGGGGTGGGAGAAGGGGATATAATTCAACCCTTGAAGTCTTCAGAACAGCTTTCCACTGCGATAACTTCCCTTCCACACGTGCGTTGATTCCAGTCTGAGTCAAGAAAGGGTCTGAACTGTCTAGCTGACCCTAGACACACAATGTGTTCATCAAGGTTGTTCCCTGTCTATCACAATGTGTTCATCAAGGTTGTTCCCTGTCTATCACAATGTGTTCATCAAGGTTGTTCCCTATCTATCACAATGTGTTCATCAAGGTTGTTCCCTGTCTATCACAATGTGTTCATCAAGTTGTTCCCTGTCTATCACAATGTGTTCATCAAGGTTGTTCCCTATCTATCACAATGTGTTCATCAAGGTTGTTCCCTGTCTATCACAATGTGTTCATCAAGGTTGTTCCCTGTCTATCACAATGTGTTCATCAAGGTTGTTCCCTGTCTATCACAATGTGTTCATCAAGGTTGTCCCCTATCACAATGTGTTCATCAAGGTTGTTCCCTGTCTATCACAATGTGTACATCAAGGTTGTTCCCTGTCTATCACAATGTGTTCATCGAGGTTGTCCCCTATCACAATGTGTTCATCAAGGTTGTTCCCTATCACAATGTGTTCATCAAGGTTGTTCCCTATCTATCACAATATGTACAAGGTTGTTTGTTCCCTGTCTATCACAATGTGTTCATCAAGGTTGTTCCCTATCTATGACAACGTGTTCATCAAGGTTGTTCCCTATCTATCACAATGTGTTCATCAAGGTTGTTCCCCTATCTATCACAATGTGTACATCAAGGTTGTTCCCTATCTATCACAATGTGTACATCAAGGTTGTTCCCTATCTATGACAACGTGTTCATCAAGGTTGTTCCCTGTCTATCACAATGTGTTCATCAAGGTTGTTCCCTATCTATCACAATGTGTACATCAAGGTTGTTCCCTATCTATGACAACGTGTTCATCAAGGTTGTTCCCTATCTATCACAATGTGTACATCAAGGTTGTTCCCTATCTATCACAATGTGTACATCAAGGTTGTTCCCTATCATAACGTGTTCATCAAGGTTGTTCCCTATCTATCACAATGTGTTCATCAAGGTTGTTCCCTATCACAATATGTTCATCAAGGTTGTTCCCTATCTATCACAATGTGTTCATCAAGGTTGTTCCCTATCTATCACAATGTGTTCATCAAGGTTGTGTTCCCTATCTATCACAATGTGTACATCAAGGTTGTTCCCTGTCTATCACAATGTGTTCATCAAGGTTGTTCCCTATCACAATGTGTTCATCAAGGTTGTTCCCTATCACAATGTGTTCATCAAGGTTGTTCCCTGTCTATCACAATATGTTCATCAAGGTTGTTCCCTATCTATCACAATGTGTTCATCAAGGTTGTTCCCTATCTATCACAATGTGTTCATCAAGGTTGTTCTCTATCTATCACAATGTGTAATCAAGATTGTTCCCTATCTATCACAATATATTCATCAAGGTTGTTCCCTATCTATCACAATATTTTCATCAAGGTCGTTCCCTGTTTTTACAACGTGTTCATCAAGGTCGTTCCCTGTCTATCACATACAGGGAAGAACCGGTGTCTGCACGTGTCAGTGACTCTGACGTCTAGCTATAGCAGCAGCCGCTGTTTCTTGCCACCCCCTGGACGATGTTCTCAGAAGTGTGCCAGATTCTTGTTGCTGGTTTGGGTGAACCTGTTCGTGATTGGCTGGTACACTTGTCTGTTTGGGGTCATCAGAAGTTCACTCGGATGATCAGGAATCAGACGTCATGTCCGTTTTTTGTTCCTAGTGTTCTTGTTGTAACGAGGGCTGAGATAGCACGGAGAGTATGTTTTATACACAGCGTGGCTGGCGTGGCTGTAATGTTGTGTTATGAAGTGTGGTGTCCTCTTAGCTTTTCGATGCCTTTCTATCGGTAGAAATCCGCTTCACAGTGCTATATTCAAGGAGATAACAAAGAAGCGTGAGATAAATTGTTCCCACGCAGTGCTGATAAGAAAACCTGAGAACTATAACTGCAAGGCCGGAGTAGTTCATTTATTTGGGGGAGGGGATGGGGTAAGCTTTACATAATCAGATTGAAGAAAGGTTCGTGTACCTGTACAGCCAGGCAGGGGTGTGAGTCTGCTTACCGCAAGGTGTCATCTCACAGGTGGCAATGAGATGATTGTTTCTCACAAAGAGGATGTAACATTTTGGGGGAATTTGAATTCACGTCCCGAGGTACGGGACGTGAATTTTAATTCCCCAAATGTCATCTGCCAGAAGTCCTTGGGTCCCTCTGTATAAGAGCTAGTCATCTGCCAGAAGTGTTTGGATCTCTCTGTATAATAGCTAGTCATCTGCCAGAAGTGTTTGGATCTCTCTGTATAAGGCTAGTCATCTGCCAA
>JADBJO010001671.1:7500-20000 GCA_016801955.1 Conus betulinus
TCTCAGAGCCAGTCTTCCGTATTTTACTAATACCCGAAACAAATAAAAATTTTCTTCGATGACTAGTACCGGAAAGTTGCTCCTTCCACCACTAGTAAGAGAGGGGGTGTAGGTGAAATGTAAGATAATTCTCATAGAGAAATTATTCCAGTCCTTCCCCTAGAGGACCCACCTACCTGAAGTGAATGATGGAAGGGACACACCCAGCATGAAGTGAATGACGGAGGGGACACACCCAGCATGAAGTGAATGACGGAGGGGACACACCCAGCATGAAGTGAATGACGGAGGGGACACACCCAGCATGAAGTGAATGATGGAGGGGACACAGCCAGCATGCACTGAATGATGGGGGGGACACACCCAGCATGCACTGAATGATGGAGGGGACACACCCAGCATGAAGTGAATGACGGAGGGGGACACACCCAGCATGAAGTGAATGACGGAGGGGACACACCCAGCATGCACTGAATGACGGAGGGGACACACACCCAGCATGAAGTGAATGATGGAGGGGACACAGCCAGCATGAAGTGAATGACGGAGGGGACACAGCCAGCATGCACTGAATGACGGAGGGGACACAGCCAGCATGAAGTGAATGACGGAAGGGACACAGCCAGCATGAAGTGAATGATGGAGGGGACACACCCAGCATGAAGTGAATGACGGAGGGGACACACCCAGCATGAAGTGAATGGAACTGACCGTAAGGAAAACCAGACACTGCTCATTCTGTCTTACACCCCACCCTGTCTTCACTCCTCTGACACACACACACTGACCGCCACATCGCCCTGTCTTCACTCCTCTGACACACACACTGACTACCACATCGCCCTGTCTTCACTCCTGTGACACACACACACTGATCACCACATCGCCCTGTCTTCACTCCTGTGACACACACACTGACCACCACATCGCCCTGTCTTCACTCCTGTGACACACACACTGACCGCCACATCGCCGTCTTCACTCCTGTGACACGCACACTGACCGCCACATCGCCCTGTCTTCACTCCTCTGACACACACACTGACCGCCACATCGCCCTGTCTTCACCCCTGTGACACGCACACTGACCCCCACATCGCCCTGTCTTCACTCCTCTGACACACACACTGACCGCCACATCGCCCTGTGTCTTCACTCCTCTGACACACACACACTGACCGCCACATCGCCCTGTCTTCACTCCTGTGACACACACACTGACCACCACATCGCCCTGTCTTCACTCCTCTGACACACACACTGACCGCCACATCGCCCTGTCTTCACTCCTCTGACACACACACTGACCGCCACATCGCCCTGTCTTCACTCCTCTGACACACACACACTGACGACCGCCACATCGCCCTGTCTTCACCCCTGTGACACGCACACTGACCGCCACATCGCCCTGTCTTCACCCCTGTGACACGCACACTGACCGCCACATCGCCCTGTCTTCACCCCTGTGACACACACGCTGACCGCCACATCGCCCTGTCTTCACTCCTCTGACACACACACTGACCGCCACATCGCCCTGTCTTCACTCCACATCGCAGCTTTTCCTAAGAAATGCCGGTCGCAGGTTGCCAGCGACCGCCACATCGCCCTGTCTTCAAAGAAAAAATTGAATGTGAAAAAGACGATTTCATCCTGGAACTTGGGGACAGTAAACTGGACAATGCCATATGTCAGCAAGGAGAGCAGAATTATGCATGGCTTGTGGACTTCTTTTTTTTTTTTTGTCTACGCCATTGGATTTGGGGGTGAAAAGTGTAGCAGACGACAGGAAAATGAAGGGTCACGTGGATCATGCTGTAACAGAAAAGGGAGCGGACATTGGAGGATCTGCCCCCCCTCCCCCCCCCCCCCCCCCCCTCTCTCCCCCCGCCCGCGTCAGGCACAGGATGGATCAAGGGCTGAACTATGCGATGAATTTGTTTTGGTAATGGCTGATCTTCCCATAAGGGCCAGGTGCAGCTTTGAGAGTAATAGAGAATATATAGCGTTTTGGGCTTTGAGAGTAATAGAGAATATATAGCGTTTGGGGCTTTGAGAGTAATAGAGAATACATAGCGTTGGGGCTTTGAGAGTAATAGAGAATACATAGCGTTAGGGGCTTTGAGAGTAGTAGAGAATATATAGCGTTTGGGGCTTTGAGAGTAATAGAGAATATATAGCGTTTGGGGCTTTGAGAGTAAAAGAATACATAGCGTTTGGGGCTTTGAGAGTAAAAGAGAATACATAGTGTTTGGGGGGCTGAACTGTAACTGTGGACACTGACCTAATCGTAGTATCAAGCAAGAAGAGGCCGCCGCACGCCAGAAATAGCATTTTGCGCTGAAACACTGTATAATCCATGAATGTGTTTTGAGGCCTGTCATAAATTTGAGCCAGCATTTAATGTTAAACTGATAACTGATCAAAAGAACAGCCCCCTGCCAGTCAGTTCCCTTGTTCGGGGCAATTTTCACCGATGAAATCACAATCTTCAAATACACGGCCTTCCCCTTAGTGGACGTCACATTTCAGGCATTTGCACTCAACCGCAACCCTATCTTTGCGCCAGCTTGTAGCGCCCAAACAGTCCCGTTCCTTTGATTTTAATCTGTCTGCTTGGAAACACCTGGCTTGCACCTTGATGGCCATATGAAAGAAAATGAGGAGAAATCCACTTTCAGACACAACAAACATTCTCAAAACAAACTGATTGAGCCGGTCTATGAATACTCGACTCCTTAAGCAAGGCCTTGGTGCATTCATTTTTGGTGTGCAGCCTGAAGACGGCCCCTACAACACTGGCGGCGAGGAAGAAAACCCATTGCATATTGTGCAGATGTTGCATATTGTGCAGATGATGTGGTTAGGAAGAAAACCCGTTGCATATTGTGCAGGTGATGTGGTTAGGAAGAAAACCCGTTGCATATTGTGCAGGTGATGTGGTTAGGAAGAAAACCCGTTGCATATTGTGCAGGTGATGTGGTTAGGAAGAAAACCCGTTGCATATTGTGCAGATGATGTGGTTAGGAAGAAAACCCGTTGCATATTGTGCAGGTGATGTGGTTAGGAAGAAAACCCATTGTAAATGGCGCAGGTGCTGTGGTTAGGAAGACAACCCATTGTAAATGGCGCAGGTGCTGTGGTTAGAAAGAAAACCCATTGTAAATGGCGCAGGTGCTGTGGTTAGGAAGAAAACCCACTGTATATTGCGCTGGTCCTGTGGTTGTGACAGATGATGGACGAAGCTTTTTCCAACAGTTAGTGCATACAGGCTATCTGGTGTTCTCTGCATTTGACATGTCATGATATGGGTTTCCGTATTGTGAAGAATAGTGTTTGTTTAACTGTTACTGATATTGATTTCTTCTCGTTTCTTACACACCCCTCCCAGTAGTCAACAGATTTGCCTAACACATGAAATGTTTGCGTTCTCTCCCTTTGTTTCCTCCTCTTCCTCCTTCTCCTCCTCCCGTCTCTCTCTCTCTCTCTCTCTCTCTCTCTCTCTCTCTCTCTCTCTCTCTCTCTCTCCTGCACACTCACAATTACGCACGCACACACACGCGCGCGCGCGCGCGCGCACTCACACACACACACACACACACATAATCACACACTCACACACACACACACACACACACACACACACACACACACACACATAGACACACACTCACACACTCGCCAGAACCGTCGATATCAGCCTTTGAAGATGTCATCTCCAACGATGTTTCTTTTGAAGTTTTGAATTCAGTTATGTGGAGGTTTTTTTTTTTTTTTTTTTTTTTTTTTTGAGGGTTGTGGGTTTGTTTGTTTGTTTGTTTTTTTTTTTAATTATTATTTATTTTATCTAGGCCTAATTGCATTATACATACCTACGTACGCCAAATTCAACACCAACCATTCGCATGCATACACCCCAAAACACCACATGCACACACACTTACATACTGTCTAAGATCACTGTTAGGTGGATAGACGTTAAATTAAAGAACCCTTCCTTACTCCCTCCCCCCCCTCTCTCTCTCTCTCTCTGTCTCTCCCTCTCTCTTAACCTATGTCAGTTCATTGTAAATCTATTAATGACGACTAAAAATCAAAATCTTTGTGATGAATTTATGTATATACCTGTATAGAGCCTTTAAGAGAACTGTTGTACTTAGCTAATAAAAGTATTGACAAGTCAGTGTTGTTTGACTATTGCTATCCTAGTCTGAAGTTAGTACCTGAGGTAGTAGACTGTGCTCTGTGTACTTGTACAGCAGACTGTACTTCATGCATTTATATATGGTCTTGTTGCTGAATTACTCACCATGCTATATTGAATGTTATCATTCTTCAGAAGGGGTTGTGGCCTGTCCTGAATAAGATTCACTTCATTTCCTCTCTCTCTCTCTCTCTGTCTGCCTGTCTGTCTGTCTGTCTGTCTGTCTCTCTGTTTGTCTGTCTCTCTCTCTGCGTGCATGCATGCGTGCGTTTGCGCGCGCGAGTATGTGTGTGTGTGTGTGTGTGGGGGGGGGGGGTCCTCTCTGTCTCCTTCTCTGTCTGTCTGTCTGTCTGTCAGTCTATCTCCTCCCAATTTTCTTTCTCTCTCAACCCGAAAAAGAGATTGCCAGGGCCATGTCATGGAATACAAACTGGTGGTAATGGAGGTGGAGGTGATCGATATCAATCTGTGGCCCCGGGCTAAGTGAAGCTGATTGGATTATCACACCCCGTTTGTCCCCCCCCCCCCCCTCTTCCGCCCGTGACGCCGTCACCGTACAACATACACACCCCCCCCCCCCCTCTTCCTCTCCCCACCCCTCCCCTCACCAACCCCCTCCTCTCCATCTGCCTGCCCTCCAACCTTTCCAACTCCATCACCAGTTTTAAAATCTACATGTCTGTCTGATTGTCTCTTTGTCAGTTTGACTGTTGCGCTCTCTCTGTGTCTCTCTGTGTCTCTCTCCGTCTCTGTATCTGTCTCTGTCTCTGTCTCTCTCTCTCTCCCTCTCTCTCTCTCTCATTTGAACTTGGGCTTGGTTGTGTATGGTTTAGTCAGAGTGCATGCGATACAACTGGTTATTTACGTATGCTTCGCACGAGATTGATAGACTGCAGGTGGCAAGTGTGGGAACAGTCATATACAGGATAGTGCAAGGTTTGACTTGTGCAGGCAGTTTAATTCACTCCATTGTGTTCCAACGTTATGTACAGGCACTTTAATTCACTCCATTGTTCCCCCGAGGGATACGGGGGGGGGGGGGGGGGGGGGGGGGGGGGGGGGGGGGGGGGGGGTGTCTTTTGTACAGATAGTTCCCCCTTCTGGACATTCTGTGCTAGTAACGTCCCCTTTTTTTTTTTTTCCTTTCGCTCTCAGTAACTCTGTCTCCTTCTTTGCTGTACTGTGTACTCTACTGTCCTTTCTGTCTTCCATATCTTTTATCTGTCTTTTCCCACAACCTCTTCCCACAAATTTCTGCACTCAACGAAGTCGGAGTGAACTGACTATACTCTCGAGTATAGTGTGAGTATCCCAACAGGGTAAAACGAGTTCACACGCTACCAGATATATTGGAACGAAGAAGAAGAAGAAGAAGAAGAAGAAGAAGAAGAAGAAGAAGAAGAAGGAGAACTCCATTGTGTTCCAACTTATGTACCAGTGAAGATGCACAGACACTTAAAATTCGTCATGTCAAGATTTCGATTTGGAGTCTCGGATATAGCTGTTCATCGTTTTGGCTACAAACAGCATGCTCAATGTGATCTTGTTCGTCCCTTATGTAAACGTGCAGGCGAAGATGAAGTCCATGTTATATTTTACTGTCCTGCTTTGAATGATTGTAAAAATCAATGGATTCCCAGGAAGCACTGGTGGCAGCCTTCGTGTTTTAGACTTACACTGCTTATATCATCTAGCCGTGAACATGTTGTCAAACAGTTTGCAGTTCATTTTGATTAACCATTCAAACTTCGATCTGTGCTTTGCTCTTTGCTGTTGTTCTCCTTTCTTAATTCTGTTGCCCATGTTTTTCATTCCCAAACTTTCCTGTGCCTGTGATTTCTCAATTCTGTTTGCCCATGTTTTTCATTCCCAAACTTTCCTGTGCCTGTGATTTCTCAATTCTGTTTGCCCATGTTTTTCATTCCCAAACTTCCTGTGCCTGTGATTTCTCAAATCTGTTGCCCATGTTTTCATTCCCAAAACTTTCCTGTGCCTGTGATTTCGCAATTCTGTTGCCCATGTTTTCATTCCCAAACTTTCCTGTGCCTGTGATTTCTCAATTCTGTTGCCCATGTTTTTCATTCCCAAACTTTCCTGTGCCTGTGATTTCTCAATTCTGTTGCCCATGTTTTCATTCCCAAACTTTCCTGTGCCTGTGATTTCTCAATTCTGTTGCCCATGTTTTTCATTCCCAAACTTTCCTGTGCCTGTGATTTCTCAATTCTGTTGCCCATGTTTTCATTCCCAAACTTTCCTGTGCCTGTGATTTCTCAATTCTGTTGCCCATGTTTTTCATTCCCAAACTTTCCTGTGCCTGTGATTTCTCAATTCTGTTTGCCCATGTTTTTCATTCCCAAACTTTCATGTGCCTGTGATTTCTCAGTTCTGTGTTTGCCCATGTTTTTTCATTCCCAAACTTTCCTGTGCCTGTGATTTAAATTCTGTGTGCCCATGTTTTTCATCCCAAAACTTTCCTGTGCCTGTGATTTCTCAATTCTGTTGCCCATGTTTTTCATTCTCAAACTTTCCTGTGCCTGTGATTTCTCAATTCTGTGTGCCCCATGTTTTTCATTCCCAAACTTTCCTGTGCCTGTGATTTCTCGATTCTGTTTGCCCATGTTTTTCATTCCCAAACTTTCCTGTGCCTTTCATTTTTGTTCACGTATACCTACATAAGGGGCCACGGCCCCATTGAATAAATCACCAAACCTCCCACCCCCCCCTCTCTCTCCCTCCCTCCCTAACACTCTTTGATTATCTATCACACACATTATCTATCACACACATATACTGTCCATCTATCTGTCGAACTATCTAATTATCTATCTAATCTATCTATGTATATGTCCTATCTATCTATCTATCTATCTATCTATCTATCTATCTATCTATGTGTCCTATCTATCTATCTATCTATCTGTGGGTATGAGGGGAGGGGGGGGGGGGGGCGGAGAAGAGATGAAGAAATATGGTCAAAGAGTAAACATCAAATCCTTCGCTAACGACACTTGAGAACCATCGAGTTGTGGTGTGAGTGTGTGTGTGTGTGTGTGTGTGTGTGTGTGTGTGTGTGTGTGTGTGTGTGTGTGTGTGTGACACAGAGAGAGAGAGAGAGAGAGTATATACTCAGAAAGAGAGAGAGAGAGTGTATATATATCCTGACGACTGCACATGCAAGAAACGGACCTGTTGATGTTTTAAAGGTTGTTTTTTTAGCTTGCTTTTAACCTGACAAATATATATATGGGGGAGAGGGACGAGGAGGGGGGGGTGGGGTGGAGGGCAACGAAGATGAGGTAGAGAAAGAGATGAGGTTTGAGGTAGCTGCTGAACTGGCTGATTGCCGGAAAAGAAGAAAACCTTCCGACGCGCCCAAACTTATCTTCCTTACGTGCAGGGAAGGGCGTTGGGCGCGCACGGTTTGCGTCCCGCTTTAGCGGTTTTCTTTTCATCCAGTTTTTACTCCCCTGCCTTTTTGCAAGCTGCATTAATCATATAAAGCCGGATCTGAGGCCAGCAAGAAAATGGATGACACCCCCATAACAACCTCTTCATTACCCTCATTGATCATCAAAAAGGGACCCCCCCTCCTCTCCCTTCCCCCTCCCTCCCCCCTCCCTCCCTTCCCCCTCCCTCCCCCCCACCCTCCACCCCACCCCACCCCCCCAAAAAAAAGGAATCAGATCCGGCGGCCCCTGATGCCCTGCTCTGGCAGTGGCCTCCGTGTCGATTTCCTGCCCGCTTCCAGACCCGTTGTGGATTCACGTCCAAGTCTCGCTGCCGACAGATAGATGGGACACTGTCGCCGCACATACATCGTCATATTCTCCGGAGGGGGGGGATGGGGGGGCGGGGGGGGGGGGGGGGGATGAGACGCGGGCGACTCGCACTTTCGCCGCCCGTACCATCGCTCGCGACTCGCACTTTCGCCGCCCGTTCTCGCTCGCCGTTTTCTGTACTTTCGCCGTTTTCTGTACTTTGGACGTTTCTGCACTTTCGCCGTTTTCTGTGCTTTGGCCGTTTTCTGTACTTTCGCCTTTTCCTGTACTTTCGCCGTTTTCTGTTCTTTCGCCGTTTTCTGCACTTTCGCCGTGTCTGCGCTTTCGCCGTTTTCTGCTCTTTCGCCGTTTTTCTGTGCTTTCTCCGAGTTCTGTTCTTTGGCCGTTTTCTGTTCTTTCGCCGCCTAAATTTTTACCGTTTCGGGTGCATGTTTTTGACCGGGGAAAATGGGTGGGAGGGAAGGGGGCGCGGAACTTTTTTTCCTTTGCACCGTATATCTAACAGGTTTGGATGAGCAGGTTTGTGAGTATTGGTCAGGTTGTTGTTTGTACCACATCATGCATACCCACAGAGCATGAACGCCAAGGCGATTCATTTTCTGTCATGGAGTCTCCAGAGTGTTGGGTGACGTTCATGCCCGCGATCAAAAGAGGACAAAACCCCTGGTCTGAAATTAATGAGCACGATACGTTCTTCACCCCAATTTCCAGTGATACAGTTACAAACACTAATGGGTTGCTTCCCCTGAGCAGGCCAGGCGCCTGGCATTGTGGGATAGGTGCAGGGACTGGCCGGCTTGTTGTCAGTATACTGTGACTGGGACAGCACGTGCTTTTGACACGCTGCATCCCCGTTTTTTTGCCCAATCACGTTTTGCCCAATCACGTTTTGCCGAATCACGTTTTGCCGAAACCTGTTTCGGCCAGCGAGTCTTTATTCTTCTTATTATTTCCACACATCTATTGCGTTTGTCCCAATTTCAGTGCAGTCACGTTGTTTAAAATAGTTGGTTGTAACACACACACACACACACACACGCACGCACGCACACACAGTTCCCATATGGAATGCTAACGCAGAGGGGAGGAAATGCCTAGCAAAAGGTGAACAGATACTTAGGCATCATTCACGCGGAAATTGACAAAATTTGGCGATTCACGAAACGTAACGTTTACATCAATACACTTGAACAAAAGAGATGGAGAACACCCATAGCCAAAAAAAAAAAAAAAAAAAAAAAAGTAGAAACACCCCAGTCTCTGGTTTAGCTTCTGTCCGTTTGAACTCTGTTTCATCTTCCAAACAAAAAAAATTTCATCTTCCACACAAATTTCATCTTCCAAAGAGAATTTCATCTTCCACACAAAATTTCACCTTCACACAAAAATTTCATCTTCCAAACAGAATTCATTTTCCACAGAAAATTTCATCTTCCACACAAAATGTCATCTTCCACACAGAATTTCAACTTCCACACAAATTTTCATCTTGCACACAGACAAGAGAAATGTGGCTGGAGATTAGAAAAGAAACCTTCCCTATGACGTACCACCACAGAGCGGAGTGATTAGAGGAACATTCTTCACTGTGATCCTGCCAAAGACTCGTCACGGGGTTAGAGAGAGAGAGAGAGAGAGAGAGAGAGAGAGAGCTGGAGAGAGACGGAGAGGAGAGAGAGAAGAGGAGAGGGGTGGATGGAGAGAGAGAGAGGAGAGAGGGAGAGAGAGGAGGGAGAGAGGAGGGAGAGAGAGAGAGAGAGGAGGAGGAGGAGGAATGACGACTTTTTTTTTTTTTAACCAGGGTAATGGGGGGGGGGGGGGGGTTAAGCAAATTTATACATGCTCTGTTTGCACACCAGCCTTAAGAGAACAAACATAAAAAAAAGACGAAAAAAAAAGCACATGGAAAAACACACCAAGTCATAGCAGGAATAAGGAAAGAAAGGAAGTGGAGTAGTCGACGTGCAGACTATCAAAATGAACACACCAATGCTACAAAGGTAAGTAACCGACAAAAACGTGCACGTATGCGCATGTGTGCTCACTCAACACACACACACACACACACACACACACACACACACACACACACACACACATGCGCACGCATGTGTGTGTGTGGTGTGTGTGTGTGTGTGTGTGTGTGTGTGGGTGGTGGGGTGAATGCGTGCGTTCACGCGTGTCAGCGGTATACCCTCTCATTCTATTTGAGCCCAGACAGCGACCAAGAGTTCTAGGACAGAGACCATGAGACAAGTGTCCATGTATGAAACTAACAAATGACAGTGCCATATCACTGCCCCCCCCCCACACACCACACACACACACACCACCACCACCACCACCACCACCACCTCTCCCTGGTTACCAGGAGCGGGCATTACCCTTGCTTTCTGTTTCATTTTCAGACTGAGCCAGGGAGTCTAAGACAGAACCAACGAGACAGGGGTCTATGCAGGACACCAACAGACAGATAGACAGACAGATGATAGCGCCATACTCCTGTGCCTCCCTGGTTACCAGAAGCACAGCAGCTGTCCCGTCACAGGCGGAACCAATGAGTGCCTGCGGAACTCACTGGAGGTGAGTGGGAAACGTGGGTCTGAACCCTGACCTGGCACACCCAAAACATGTCAGGAAGTAAATAAGTAAATGAATAGATAGAACGAACGGATGAATAGATAAATAAATAGATAAATAAACAAACACAACATATAAATAAATGAATAAGTAAAAGAAACCAAAAGACATTCAACTGCAGAGTGTACCATCAGAATGTCTTTTTAGTTTTTTTTTTTTAAAATTTATTTACTTATTTATTTTAATGTCTTTTGGTTACTTTTATTTATTACTTTATCTATTTATTTGTTGTGATGTCTTTTGGTTTCTTTTATTTATTCGTTCATTGATTGATTTATTCATTTGTTTTAATGTCTTTTGGTTACTTTTATTTATTTGTTTAATGTCTTTTGGTTTCTTTTATTTATTCGTTTACTGATTCATTTATTTGTTTGAATGCCTTTTGGTTCTTTTATTTGTTCATTTATTCCTTTATTTGTTTTTAAATGTCTTTTTGTTTCTGTTAAATATTCGTTTATTTATTTATTATTTCATTCATTCGTTTAGGTCTGCTGCAGAATGGGTGTTAGTTTTCTTTATTTATTGACTCATCTGACGGTTACCAGCTGTGCACTGCATCTTAGTGTCTGTGACGTCATTCTGACCCGTTTACAGCCGCTGCTAGCATAAATAAAGCGCTGACGACATCTTGGTGTCTGTGACGTCATTCTGACCCGTTTAAAAAGTCACTGTTAGCAATAAAGCGCTGACGAGTCCTAAACACGTGAACGTTTTAGGCAGACAGGGAGGAGGAGCTAGCTACCTATGACAGCTTTCAATGTTTGCAACAACGTGCCCAAAGCAGCAACGAAATGGAACAGAGATCAGAATGTTGGGAGTTCCCAGCGAGAGACCTCACAATCAGCCGGCGCTAAGGACTGCCGGACCCCAGAACAGGTACTACTGAAAGGTTAATCTAGGGAACATTTTGACTAACAGGTATTACGAAAGGGTTAATTTATGGAAATTATTGTCAAACAGGTATTAGCGAAAGGGTTCATTTAGGGCAATTCTTGTCTAACAGGTATTACTGAAAGGGTTTCATTCAGGGCAATTATTGTCTAACAGGTATTACTGAAAGGGTTCATTTAGGGCAATTATTGTCCAACAGGTATTACTAAAATGGTTCATTTAGGGCAATTCTTATCTAACAGGTATTACTGAAAGGGTTCATTTAGCGCAATTATTGTCTAACAGGTATTACTGAAAGGGTTCATTTAGGGCAATTCGTGTTTAAACAGGTATTACTGAAAGGGTTCATTTAGGGCAATTCTTGTCTAACAGGTATTACTGAAAGGGTTCATTTAGGGCAATTCTTGTCTAACAGGTGTTACTGAAAGGGTTCATTTAGGGCAATTATTGTCTAGCAGGTATTACTGAAAAGGGTCCATTTAGGGCAATTCTTGTCTAACAGGTATTACTGAAAGGGTTCATTTCGGGCAATTCTTGCCTAACAGGTATTACCGAAAGGGTTCATTTAGGGCAATTCTTGTCCAACAGGTATTACTGAAAGGGTTCATTTAGGGCAATTCTGGTCTAACAGGTATTACCGAAAGGGTTCATTTAGGGCGATTATTGTCTTAATTTAGGGACATTATTGTCTTAGAACAGCTTTGACTGAAAGGGTTAACTTAGGGCAATTATTGTCTTAATTTAGGGAAATTATTGTCGTACTGCTTACGTCTGACCACAGCCAAAAGTTCTGTTCTGTATTGTTCTTGCAGTCACTTAAGTTTTATTCAAAATTAAAAAAAAAAAAAAAAAAACCAACCAAACAAACCAAAAACAAAAAAAAAACGAACAAAAAAAAAAAAAACCGGTTCTGTTCCACCGAAGGAAAGATACAAAATGGCACGATAAACACGACGCTTTTGGGACCTGTTTGGCCTTCTTCA
>JADBJO010001671.1:30000-37500 GCA_016801955.1 Conus betulinus
ACAGGAGAGACTTCAAGAAATGTGAGTCAGACACACACACAGGAGAGACTTCCAGAAATGTGAGTCAGGCACACACACAGGAGAGACTTCAAGAAATGAGTCAGACACACAAACAGGAGAATGACGATCGTTGTTTGTTGGATTAGGGTTGTTGACTATGTATGCTGGTGGTGGTGGTGGTGGTGGTGGTGGTGGTGGTGGTGGTGGTGTGTGTGTGTGTGTGTGTGTGTGTGTGTGTGTGTGTGTGTGTGTGTGTGTGTGTGTGCGTGCGTGCAAGCGTGTGTGTGTGAGTGTGTGTGTGAAATTGTTTGTTTATTTGCTTTTGAGGGTACACATCTATGCGTGCGCATGCTGACACGTTCACTATGGGCATTTTAAGTGGCAGTGGGTGTGATTGGTGGTGGTGGTGGTGGTGGTCGTGGTGTTGGTTTTTTGTATTGCTTTTGTCCTTATTGTTTTCCTTGCTTTTGTGTTCACCTTTTCTTTTCTTTATCCCCCCCCCCCCTACTCATCCTTTACTTCCTTCTGTTTTTTTTTCCCTGTCACATTGCATTTTTCTTTCCTTCTTTTTGTCTGTTTCACACAGTCTTTTTTCATTTCTCTCTGGTATATCTCCCTACTCCAGCTCCATGTAGACTCTACCTCCCCTCATTAGTATTCAAGCCCGCATGCCCCCTTCCAGCCTTCCTCTTTCCCCCTCTTACCCCGCCCCGCTCTACCCCTCTCAACTCATGTGTCTACGATGAAATCAACTCACGCCCATAACCCTTTACGAAAGATGCCTACGACACCGAACCGGCGCCATTGTGACCAGTACGGAGTATATAGGCAAGCTTGGCACATCCTTTTTGAGGGGATGTCTCCTTGTTTGTTCTGTGTGCTCTGTGCCGTCATGTCTGCTGTGTGTTCTGTGTGCTCTGTGTTGTCATTTCTGCTGTGTGTTCTGTGTGCTCTGTGTTGTCATTTCTGCTGTGTGTTCTGTGTGCTCTGTGTTGTCATATCTGCAGTGTGTTCTGTGTGCTCTGTGTTGTCATATCTGCAGTGTGTTCTGTGTGCTCTGTGCTGTCATGTCTGCTGTTTGTTCTGTATGCTCTGCGTTGTCATTTCTGCTGTTTGTTCTGTGTGCTCTGTGTTGTCATATCTGCAGTGTGTTCTGTGTGCTCTGTGCTGTCATGTCTGCTGTTTGTTCTGTGTGCTCTGTGTTGTCATTTCTGCTGTTTGTTATGTGTGCTCTGTGCCGTCATGTTTTGTTTGTTGTGTTCTGTGTGCTTGTGTGTTGCTTTCTGCTGTGTGTTCTGTGTACTCTGTGCTGTCATATCTGCTGTTTGTTCTGTGTGCTCTGTGCTGTCATTTCTGCTATGTGTTCTGTGTGCTCTGTGCTGTCATGTTTGCTGGGCGACTGGGTGTCATAAGCAGCGTTCGTTTTCAGTTACGGGCGCGTACTTATTTCACCATGGGAGCAAGAGTCACCCTAGTTGTTTGTTATTCACTGCTTGCTGTTGCTGACTGTTCCCTGCCCTATGTTATTACAGTCCTTTCATTCCTCTACGTCTGTTCGACCGTCGGGTTTTCAGACTGGAAATCCTACGCGATAGACGCAGCGAAGCAGTGGGCCACATTCAACACGGAGTGGCTGCAGTTCTCCGGCCCCCTGCACATCGTGCGCTACGAGGACTTGCAGCACCATCTGAACGCCACCCTCAGCGCTCTGCTGCACTTCCTGCACGTCAAAGTGGGCGCCCAGGACCTAGATTGCGCCACCCAGCATTCTGGGCATGCGCACAGACGACCGAGGAAGGGGAAAATGGTGGACGGACTCTCGGACTCGGACTTGATCAGCGAGGAGCTGCTGGCTGTGCTGGAAGAAAGCGAGAGAACGTTTAACACAGCGTTGAGCGAGTACCTGAAGGCAAGAAAGGCAACCACTGTTTTGTGATAGTGTCTTGCTGTGGGACGTTTAACACAGCGTTGAGCGAATACCTGAAGGCAAGAAAGGCAACCACTGTTTTGTGATAGTGTCTTGATGTATATAATGTTGTTCGATTTGCGTAAACGGAACTGTTATTATGCACACACGGTAAGTGCTTTAAACAAAATAGTCGCCCATGCAATAAGTGTGCTCGCTTCTTCTTGCAATACTCGTAACACGGATGTCGCGTTGTTCAATCTGAACTAACAAAAAAACAAATGGCACTAATTCCTTCATTGATTTGTTCACTCATTTATTCATGTGTAAAAGTGAAAGGTCTGCTAATTCACACATCATTAATGATACATCCATTTCTATTAAGACTGAAAGGTCTGCTAATTCGTCCATTTATTCATATTTGAAACTAGTAGTTATACTGAGCCATACGTTTATTCATATCTGAAACTGAGACATCTGTTCGTCTCTAAAACTGACTACAGCATATTCCTTCATTCATATTTGAAATGGACACTTACATATCCAGTCATCCATATCTGAAACTGACACAAACTCATTCATGTATACACATTTTAGATTTGCGCTAATACGTTCATTCATTTATTCATCTCTTACACTGATAGCAATTCTGTCACTGTTTTATGTTTGAAACTGAAATTCACACAGATTCATTCGTTTAAGTCTGAAACCGAAATGTGTAATTCAGTCATTCATGCCTGAAACCGATTCTTGTCTATCACTTAGTATCTGAAGCTGATACTTGTATATTAATTCATATCTGAAAAATGTTCTAAAATGTGCATTCATTGATAGTTGAATTGAAGCAGATACGAACAACATTCATCATTCATTCATATTCTGACCTGACACCCACGCATTCATCCATGTCTGAAACTGGTACCAAGACATTCCTTCACTCAGGGCAGACATTGAAACGGATACTACGGAATTCATTCATTCGTCACTAAAACTGACACCATTATTTTCATTCATGTATATTTGAAACTGATACAACTTCAATCATTCACTCCCATCAGAAACTACATACACTGAAATTGAAACTTAATGGTCGTTCATTCTTATCTCAAACTAAAACTGCCACAAACCCATACATTCACATCTGAAGCTATTTCTATTTCAATTAGTCATATGTGAAATTGATAGTAAGACATTCATTCATTCACATCTGAAATTGAAACTGAGACGAATTCATTCACGCATTCATTCAATGACACTCATTCATGTCAAAAACACGAGATTCATTCATATCTTATGCCTACCGACAACAAGCTGCAGTCGTTCAATCGTATTTGAAACTAAACCTAATACATTCGTTCATTCAAATCTGAGGCTTTGATTTACTCGTATATTCGTTCATTTATATCTGAACTAAAAACAACATTTATTTATTCATTCATTCATTCATTCATTCATTCATCTCTCCATGATTTGCAGTCAGCCAGCCAACATGAACACGATGATGTAACATTGTGATGGCGAACAGCAGGGTTCTCCGCCATGTTAGCAGATCATTCGTTCTGTTGGGGGGGCCGGGGTGGGGAGAGGGGAGGGTAGAATCATTGAAAGGGGTCCATGTTAGATCATTTGTTGTGTTAGGGAGAGGGGGGGGGTCATTCGTTGTGTTGGGCGGGGGGTGGGGGGGTGGGGGTGGTCATTCGTTGTGTTTTTGGGGAGGGGGGGTCATTCGTTGTGTTGGGGGGTGGGGGTCATTCGTTGTGTTGGGAGGGTGGGGATCATTCGTTGTGGGGGGGGGGGGGGGGGGGGTCATTCGTTGTGTTGTGGGGGGGGGGGGGGGGGTTATTCGTTGTGTTGGGGGGGGGGGGTCATTCGTTGTGTTGGGGGGGGGGGGGTCATTCGTTGTGTTGGGGGGGGTGTCATTCGTTGTGTGGGGGGGGGGGGGGGTGTGTCATTCGTTGTGTTGCGGGGGGGGGGGGGGGGGGTCATTCGTTGTATTAGGTGGGTTGGTGGGGGGGGGGGTCATTCGTTGTATGGGTGGGTGGGTTGGGGGGGGGGGGGGGGAGGTCATTCGGTTGTATTAGGTGGGTTGGTGGGGGGGGGTCATTCGTTGTATTGGGTTGGGTTGGGGGGGGGGGGGGGGAGGTCAAATTGTATTAGGTGGGTTGGGGGGGGGGGGGGTCATTCGTGTGTTTGGTGGGGAGGTGGGGGTTGGGGGGGGGTGGGGGGCGGAATCATTGAAAGGGGTGTGGAGAAGCGCGTGCATGGAGGGTAGATGGAGGAGGGGAGGGGGGAGGGGGGGGGAAGAAGGGATGGTGGTAGTGGTGATTGTTTTCTCTTTATTTTAATTATTTTCCCGCACTCTCTATCTCTATCTCTCTCTCTCTCTCTCACTCTGTCTCTTCTCTCTCTTCTTGTCTGTCTGTCTGTCTGTCTCTCTCTCTCTCTCTCTCTCTCTCTCTCTCTCTCTCTCTTTCCGCATGCATAGGTGTGCGTGTCAGTTCGGACGGATGTATACATGAATCTGTGTGTGTGTGTGTGTGTGTGTGTGTGTGTGTGTGTGTGTGTGTGTGTGTGTGTGTGTGTGTGTGAGAGAGAGAGAGAGAGAGAGAGAGAGAGAGAGAGAGAGAGAGAGATTTCACGGAGATGTTTTTCATATGGTCATGTCCTGTATTCGAAAACAAAAACCAAAAAATGACTTTATTTTTCAATAAATGGTGGTTTTGGATGGAATATATGGAAGGCTAGAAAGGGAAGCACTTTCAAGATGCTGTCTTGTTTATTTCTGTCTTTCTTTACCACGCCATTTGGCATTTTTTATTTCTATTTATCGGTTGACGTTTTCCAGCAGCCTGGCATTTGCAGAGACCCTGCGGACAGTGGCATCAGCAGGAAACGGTGGCCTACACTGACCTTGGTTAATGGACTGCTTTACAGAGCCCCACAGAGACGTTGGGGGGGGGGGGGGGGGGGGGAGGGGGGGGCGGGGGGGGGGGGGGGGGTAGGGGTATGGGAGGAAGGGGGGCATTCCATTATTTGATAACCCCATTTCGTACTTGGAAGGAATGGGAGTCGAGGTGTGTGTGTGTGTGTGTGTGTGTGTGTGTATGTGTGTGTGTGTGTGTGTGTGTGTGTGTGTGTGTGTGTGTGTGTGTGTGTGTGTGTGTGTGTATGTGTGTGTGTGTGTGTGTGTGTGTGTGTGTGTGTGTGTGTGTGTGTGTGTGTGTGTGTGTGTGTGGTGATATTCAATAACTCCTTCCTTTTCTATTTAGTCTCAGTGTAAAATTGTCGACACTGTAAACTGTAAACCTCAGCCTGGTCAAGGCAGAGAAGGGAAGACATTTTCACCCATTTCAAAAACCAATGAGTGCATGCAACGAAGTTGTGCCTGCAAAAACTATAACCCACCCTGAATTCATATAGTCATTGCCGACGCTAATGCCCTTGGAAAGAGATGTTATACGTGCAGGTACCATTAGGAAACCACAATTTCACTTCATAACATTTTCAAATAACGTAGTAGTAGTAGCACCCCCCCCCCCCCCCCCCCTCCCTCCTCCCTCCTCTCCTCCTCCCACCCCCAGTCTTCACGTACGAGCATGAGTCCCTTCTCCTTCCTCCTCTCCTTTTCCCTTCCTCCTCCCCTTCTCCCTTCCTCCTCTCCTTTCTCCCTTCCTCCTCCCCTTCTCCCTTCCTCCTCTCCTTCTCCCTTCCTCCTCTCCTTCTCCCTTTCTCCTCCCCTTCTCCCTTCCTCCTCTCTTTCTCCCCGTCCCCGTCTTTTCAAACCAGCATCCTACCACCCCATCCTCCAGCACGAAAATGCACAAATGAAGCTGTCACCGTGTTATCGCTTGTTGCCAGGGCTTCTGTCCAACTGGCTGGTGAGTTTCTGTCCCAAAGGCTGATGGAAACAGTCCGCAGGCTTTCCACCGCGCATCAGTTCCAGATCACGGCACTCGAAAGGCGACAGCCCAGAGCGCAGAGTCCGTATTGACGGCAGGCACCGTGGAAACAGGGATAGCCAGGCGTGTGATAGAGATAGCCAGCTGTGTAACAGAGATAGCCAGCTGCGTGATAGAGACAGCCAGCTGTGATAGAGATAGCCAGCTGTGTGATAGAGATAACCAGCTGCGTGATAGAGATAGCCAGCTGTGTGATAGAGATAACCAGCTGCGTGATAGAGACAGCCAGCTGTGTGATAGAGATAACCAGCCGTGTGATAGAGATAACCAGCTGCGTGACAGAGACAGCCAGCTGTGTGATAGAGATAGCCAGCTGTGTTAAAGGCACGCGCATTTTGTGAACGCGCGGAACGAGCTGACCGGACGGGCGTGTGGGAAGTTGACTTTACTTCCGGTGATAAAATGGGCCGTAAGGAGTTGGCCATCTTGCTGAGGGAGTAAAGTCGTTGTAGGCTAGATTAAGAATATAAAAACTTTCTTTTTCGTCAGCTTAGACCTGTTGGTAAAGGATTGATATATGGTGTGTGTGTGTGTGTGTGTGTGTGTGTGCGTGCGTGCGTGCGTGCGTGCGTGCGTGCGTGCGTGCGTGTGTGTGTGTGCTGCTACTCCAGCTGTTAATGCTGCTGCTTCTACTTCCACTTACGCTGTTGTTGCTGCTGCTGTGTTGTCATCGTTGTCGCTGGTACCGCTGTCGCCGTTGCTGCTTCTGCCTTTACTTCTACTAGCACTGCTGGAGCTGCTGCTGCTGCTGTTGCTGCTTCTGCCTTTACTTCTACTAGCACTGCTGGAGCTGCTGCTGCTGCTGTTGCTGCTTCTGCCTTTACTTCTACTAGCACTGCTGGAGCTGCTGCTGCCGTTGCTGCTTCTGCCTTTACTTCTACTAGCACTGCTGGAGCTGCTGCTGCTGTTGCTGCTTCTGCCTTTACTTCTACTAGCACTGCTGGAGCTGCTGCTGCTGCTGCTGCCTTTACTTCTACTAGCACTGCTGGAGCTGCTGCTGCTGTTGCTGCTTCTGCCTTTACTTCTACTAGCACTGCTGGAGCTGCTGCTGGTGTTGCTGCTGTTGCCAGTGCCGCTGTCACTGTTGCCTCTCCTGTGCAACAACTACTACCGCTGCGGCTGCTGTCTCTGCTTCTGCTACTACTACTTCTACGACCGCTACAACTACTGCTACGACGACGACCACCACCACCACCACGAAAACGAGGGCAACGACTTGTACCCCAGTGTAGGATCTGTCGGTGAAAAGACAAAAGAATCTTTCCTGACAGCTGTGGGAGGGTGTGCGCACCGTGGTCGACTGATGAGATCACTCGCTTCTCCCTCACTTGTGTCTCAATCCAATGGGGCGAGGGCACGATCCTCAGGCGGTACAGTGTGCGAGGGGATGTTTGTCCATCTCCCAGGTCGGCCCATGGGCAGACCGAGTCCTTTACGTGCCTACATGCACGCCAGTATCAGACACCCGCGGGTGAAGATGCTGTCATCCGTGTCCACGTTAATGAGGGTCCTGGAAACTCAAAAAAAAAAAAAAAAAAAAATGCTCAGCATGCGCCAGGATACTTGGGAAGGAGATGGGCTCCGCCAAGCATTCCCCATAGCCCACTGACAGCGTACCATATAGCGTATAGACAC
>JADBJO010001671.1:47500-50000 GCA_016801955.1 Conus betulinus
CGTCTTGTGCCTCAATGTAGTACGTCATGTGCCTCAATGTAGCACGTCACGTGCCTCAATGTAGCACGTTTTGTGCCTCAATGCAACACGTCTTGTGTCTCAATGTAGTACGTCTTGTGTCTCAATGTAGCACGTCTTGTGCCTCAATGCAACACGTCTTGTGTCTCAATGTATCACGTCTTGTGCCTCAATGTAGCACGTCTTGTGACTCAACGTAGACGTCTTGTGCCTCAACGTAGCACGTCTTGTGCCTCAACAAAGCTCTTCTTGTGTGCCTCAAGTCTGGGGAAGCAAGTACTTTGGAGAACAAAGTCGGGAAGGGTCGAAGAGGACAGCCAAAGCTGAACTAGCAACAGACTGCGCAGCATGACCTCTGAATCATGAACCGGAGCGGAAGTGACGTCCAAACGCCTGGACGCTGACCAATCCGGCTGAGCGGTGAAGAGCTCCTCAAATCAGGGACCTTCCGCCTCTTTGACTCGTCTACTGGATCTTCAGGACTCAACACAGAAGGCCAAGAGAAATGGGGCCCAGCATCCAGGTGATTGGATCGTATTTGTGTGCCCCCGGTCAGGCAACAATGCTAGGATATGGCTGCTCTTTAGATGACCTCAGTGATATTATTGAGATGCTTTGGATGGCAGGATTGTTGAGGACCCTAGGAGATGACTGCTCGTTAGATGACCTCAGTGGTATTATTGAGATGCTTTGGATGGCAGCATTGTTGAGGACCCTAGGGGATGGCTGCTCGTTAGATGACCTCAGTAGTATTATTGAGATGCTTTGGATGGCAGGACTGTTGAAGACCCATATATCATTGAACGCTTTGGGCGGCTGCTTTTCTTTGATGATTTCTGTGTTTGGGTGACTTTTTAAAAAATTCAGGACATTGGTATACATGGATGCTTGGAATGGCTTTTTTTAAAACAGAATCTCGGAGACATTGTAAGCATGGTTCGGATGCTTTCTTTTTTTCTTCTTTTTTTCTTTATTTCGTTTTGTTGTTGAGGACATTACTAAGATGACGCGAATGCTTGAAACAGGTGCCTATGAGGACCTAAACTACAGGTGCTCTAATTAAGTGGCTGCCTTTTAGTTTGGATAAATACGTGGTGGCATTGAAAGGCAGCTTGAAATGTCTTCGTTTCGAAGGATCTTTATATAATTGTATGGATGCTCTAAGTGGCTGCCTTTTAGTTTGGATAAATACGCAGTGGCATCGAAGTGGCTGCCTTTTAGTTTTGATAAATACACAGTGGTATTAAATGGCAGCTTGAAATGTCTTTCGTTTCAAAGGATCTCTACAGAACTGTGTGGATGCTCGGGGTGGCCGATTTTTAACACCTCAATAGAGCTTTGACAGCATTGATGGCTGTGTTTTGAAGATCTCGGCAATATTGTATGGTTGTCTTGGATAGTTTTTTTTTAAGGACTTCAACAGAGTTACATTACTTGAGATGGCTGCGTTTAAAAGATACCTATAGCACTGTGTGGCCGCATAGGATGGCTGCTTTTTGAGGACCTGAAAACTTTTGTGTGAATGCTGTTTCTTGAAGTACCTCTGTGTCAGGAATTCTGTCGTGCCAGTTTTCGTGGAGTCTCCATTTCAGACAGTTCAAATGGAGGTAGTTGAAGTGTTTGCATCTCAAGTTATTCAAGATTGTGCCAGTATGGGGTCAACAAGAAGTGGTCAGAACTCACGGAAATAATGGTGATAAATCCATGACAACGACCAGGCACACACTGGCTCTTGAACTTCACTCTGACGGACACGTAGGGACATGTCAAACTTAGGGACAGGTGGCACTCAGGGACAGGCGTTTTGAGAACTAAGGAAGAGGATTTTGTGGGTTTTCGGAAATGTAAACTTATCGCTATGTGAAAACCTTTCTGCTTGTGCATGTATTTACCCCAGATGTGTGTGTGTGTGTGTGTGTGTGTGTGTGTGTGTGTGTGTGTGTGTGTGTGTGAGAGAGAGAGAGAGAGAGAGAGAATAAATGAATTAATCTGTATTAATGTGTGCGTCTCTCTCTCTCTCTCTCTCTCTCTCTCTCTCTCTCTCTCTCTCTCTCTCTCTCGGCGCACGCGCTCACATTTTCCCCATCTTAGTGAGGGCACCTTTTTTTGTCTTCCCTTTTGTTGTTGTTGTTGTTGTTGTTCCATCTTCTGTGCTGCCTCACTGGCATTGCACTCACGCCACTCATTCCGATCCCCTGTCCACAGCCACAGCCCGCCCCACCACATCCCCGGCACCATTCCCCGTCCACAGCCACAGCCCGCCCACCGCATTCCCGGCACCATCCCCCGTCCACAGCCACAGCCCGCCGCATTCCCGGCACCATCCCCCTTCCACAGCCACAGCCCGCCCACCACATCCCCGGCACCATCCCCCGTCCACAGCCACAGCCCGCCCACCGCATTCCCGGCACCATCCCCCGTCCACAGCCACAGCCCGCCGCATTCCGGCACCATCCCCCTTCCACAGCCACAGCCCGCCCAC
>JADBJO010001671.1:55000-70000 GCA_016801955.1 Conus betulinus
ACACGTGCATGATCTGTCCATGCATCTATCTGTCTCAAACTATGAAAATATCTATCTACAATGCATTTTTAATAAAACAATAATGCAATAGCAGTAATAGGCCTATTGATAATGATAATAATAACAATAACCACAAAACAACAAAACATTTTGAAACGCTTTGCTTTTTCATTATCCGCCGCATTTGTAAACAATAGATAGACATATAGTGTTGGAGCAGTGCTCTGTTGTTGTAAACAATAGACATAAAGTGATGGAGCAGAGAGCTCTGTTGCTGTAAACAATAGACAGACATACAGTGATGGGGCAGTGCTCTGTTGTTGTGTTAACAATTGCTCTTGATTCAAAACCTGTTGTCGGAACAGAGAAACTGACATCTTTATTTTAAAAATTGACATTAAAACTTTGGCTGGACGATAACTAAAGAAACCATCAAATGGGTTCATATCTATTCCCATCCCTGAAATGGGTTCATATCTATTCCCATCCCTGAAATGGGTTTACATCTCTATCCCATCCCTGAAATGGGTTTACATCTATTCCCATCCCTGAAATGGGTTCATATCTATTCCCATCCCTGAAATGGGGTTCATATCTATTCCCATCCCTGAAATGGGTTTATATCTATTCCCATCCCTGAAATGGGTTCATATCTATTCCTATCCCTGAAATGGGGGTTCATATCTATTCCCATCCCTGAAATGGGTTCATATCTATTCCCATCCCTGAATGGGTTTATGTCTATTCCCATCCATGACTTCAAAGCGGAAGACTGATAGACTAATAGACCATAGCGTTTATAACATCTACATTCCAGGTAGTACTCTACATTTCTTCCATCACATGGCGCAGCAGGGGCACGTTACGTCACCTCTCTTCGAATACACTGCAGTTGACACAGCTGTCATCGCACGCACGTGACGAGGCAATACTCCAGCCTAACAACAACATGCCACAACGCTATCTTTGGAAAAAAAGATTTCATCCCGTACAATCCAGCGACGTCTTGCAAATTCAAAACTGTGTGAACTCCACACTGATGCACTGGGACAAAATAACATGAATGTTTCGAAAGGTCTCTGGATGTCAGACTGAAAAATGTTCGGGAAAAAAGTTATATTACAGTTGCTACCGTAGAATTTTACATATTTGTTCAACTGCAATAATTTTGATCAAAATGGGAATGCGGCTGTCCGGCAAGTACTTAAAGTGATCAAACAGATTTATTTTCTTTCCTTCTTTATATTTTCATTCATTCTTTCTTTTTTTTTTGGAGGGGGGAAGGGGGCGGTGGGGGGGGGGGGGGGGGGGGGGGGGGGGGGGGGGGGGGGGGGGGGGGGGGGGGATTGAGGGGAGGGAAGGTTGAGAGGGGGTGGAGTGAGGTTGGGTCATAACAAGCAGGACCGCACGGTGTGGATCTGTTTTTTCTCTAAATATATCACGCCCCAAAACTGGCCTATGAGCATGCCGATCGTTTTGTTTTTCCTGTCATACAATACCGAAAAGGATTCAAACAATCTGTCCGTGCCTAAAAAAAAAAATAAAATAAAAGCTTAAAATAGCCAATTCATTATGACTATCAAAACATCTTTGAGTATATTCAAATGTGATATCGTTCAGCGTTTTGAATTGTTAATTGATTTTCGTTCTTTTCTCTCTTCTTTAATAGACATTTTTAATGGAAACAAAAAATCCCACTGAAAGGAGCACATATACCAAGGGAGATCAGACATCTCACTGTCTGACCTGAAGCGGATGAGGCAGGCTGAAGGATTTCCTTACATGTTTGTTTTCACCAGCCGGTTTGGTACGTGTAGGATAAAGTTACTTTCAAGGGGGGGGGGGGGGGGGGGGGGGGGGGGGGGGGGGGGGGGGCTGTTTTGGTGTACGTGCTTCAAGGTTCTCCAGAACTAAGGTAAAGGGGACGGGGGGAGTGGGGGGGGGAGGGGGGGGGGAGGGGGGAGAAATGAGGTCAGTATGTCAGAGGGTACTGAAGCTTCCAAAGAAGGGGAGTCTGACAGGGCGAGCGAGTTCTAATTACTGTATGATGGCGGTTTCATGTTGAAAGTGGTACTATTGTTTTCATTGCTTGTGTGGTTGTTATTGTTTCTGTTCAAATATTGGCCATTTTCTCTGAGTGACCCAAACCGTCCTGATATGTTTCAGAGTCAGTTTCATCAAGGAGGCGTCACTGCGTGCGGCCTAGTCCATATACGCTACACCACATCCGCTAAGTGTTGAGACCATACTACGTGATTTGAAGCAGATGGATAAATGAAATAACAACTAAGATGAGAGAATTGAAGAAAAGGGTCTCGTGGCTACGACTTAGTAGATGTTTGACATACGCATTAGCCCAATGCGCTGGTCAGACCTTGAGTGCCTACCTAACATTGGTTGTCTTTTTTTTTCCTGATATGAATTCAGAGGCCATCAAACTCTTGCACAGGCAAACATTCACAAAATAGCGCATAGGCCTCTTAGGCTCGTTCTCAGGCATTTCCGCGCATACACAACATGCATCAATGCACCCGCAGGTTTGCCAGATAGTTTGGAAGGTTATTCTTTACAAAAGACAAGTGATATTCACTTTCAAACACATCGGTGTTATTCTGTATGACGACGACAAAAGGAAGAAGAAAAAAGGAAAAAGGAAAAATGAAAGAGAACAAGAACAACAAATCAGACGTGTTTAAAACCAACAACTAATGGCATGTGTAACACCAAAAGGAAAGCCAAACAAACACAGAAAAAGCCCATGAAGTGCTCTGTGAACGGCGCGCAATGAGGACCACAAAGAACACAATGCGCAGAGGTCTCTGCTGTTTCAAGAAACAGTTCATCTAGTAACGACTAACGTGACAATGATAAACAAAACACAGAACTGCACGTGCGTGCACGCACGCGCGCGCGCGCACACACACACACACACACACACACACACACACACACACACACACACACATTACTCACACTCACAGAGTAAACTCCCAGATCCAGAGGGCACACACACACACTCACTCACACACACACACGCGCGCGCGCGCGCGCGTGTGCACACACACTCACATTACTCACACTCACAGAGTAAACTCCCAGATGCAGAGGACACACTCACACACATGCACGCACGCACGCACACGCACACACTCACACACGCATGCACGCACACACATACACACACACGCACACACACACACACACGCGCGCGCGCGCACACACACACATACACACTTATAGAGTCACCCCACAAACATCCACATCGACCGCTATTCAGAACAGTCTCCACTCTTTCATACAAACAACGCACGAACAGCCAACAGAGCGTAAAGGAGGAAAAAGGTAACTTACTATTTCAGACTTGGACAGGTTATTTTGACAGCTGTTTCACTGGGAACAGGAACTGGCTGTATATATAACACACTTCACGTCGCAGGGAGTTCCAGAGTCAGTGGGCTGCGGAGGAGGAATGGAGGGTGTCAAAGGTTTGTGTCCTAACGTGTGGAACGCTACACTGACTCAGCATCACGAGGAGGGCGAATCTGCCTTCCTTAAGTGTGGAGAGCATGCGTGTGTTTCGTTTTCAAGTGGGCTGTGTGCACTGGAAGGTTCAATTGTCCAGCCGATTCGTAGACGTTAGGCTTTGTTTACATCAGTCATTCTAAGGGAAGTCACTCTTGTCAAGTTGTCGCCACAAGCAGACGAAAGTAAAATTTTTATCCGCCACATCTCCCTGTCTTTACAATCAAACAAATTGACGTAGAAAAAAAAAAAAAAAAAAAAAACATTAGGTAGTGTTCTTAAGACATACCTAACTTTCAACACCAAAAATGGGAGTGCCCTGGATTATATACCAACACGTATTTATAGCCATTGATTGGCTCCTGCGACGTAAAGTTCAGACCCAGTATCCAACACCAACAAAACACAAGGTGAGCACGCATTCAACACTTGTTTTGCTTTTTTTTTTTTACTCTTCTAAACGTAGACTTTCAAGTAGGCGGGTGTTTTCACGTCACTGTCACTGCGACCGAATCGAGAGTGTCTGGGTTGTCACTGCTGGGGTGGTGTTGGTGCAACAGTGTTCTCTTGATCCACAGAAGATTTGATGACGAATGATCAAATGATTTGATCTCGAAGTGAAATCAAGAAAATCGACGGAGCAGCTTGATAACTTACGAGACTTCTCGTCATGCAGAAGAGCAGACGATTGTTGATGCCATCATGCACGATCATTAAAGGTAAGACATTTGTGTTGCTTATACATTACCCAGTGAGCATTCCAAGTGGCCAGACTTCCATCCCCACGCTTGTCGTCTGCTTTCATTCAAAACACGTCACAGCGTGGAATACTTACGAGGAACGTTTGGGAGATGAAAGGAAGTGTTAGAATAGATACAAACAATATTTGTATCTATTATATTATTACTAATGCATGCTTTGATGCGAAGCCAGTGAAGACTGTTTGAATTATCTGGATACCTGTGTCTGTTGGTCTGTCGGTTTGTGTCAGCCAACTGAATGATTATCCTGTGTGGAAGAACAGGCAGAACCCTGGCATAGTTTGGTTTGTCGGTTTTTGTGCACAACTTTACGGTAAGGCTCAATATAGGCATGCCTTCTTCTTTTAATTCTTCTTCTACAATTCTTTTAACAGTTTCTTTCCTTCCTTCCTTCTTTTTTCAACGTGTTCTACCATTCTTTCTTTCTTTTCTGTTCTTTTCCTTTTTTTTCTGAGCGCGCAATGAATTTACTGTTTGTTGTTGTTCTAGTTTTTTTTGTGTGTATATTTTTTTGTTTCTGTGATTGAACCAAATGGAGACACATAGACTAAGTATAATGTTTCTTGCTGCTCTAGTTTTATTGTGTATATATTGTTTGTTACTGTGATTGAACTAAATGTAGACACACAGATTCCTAAGGGTACAGCTTTTCGTCTAAGAAAAAAAAAATACCGACGAGTAACAGAAAAGCACAAATAGGCAAGAACTGATATTACTTCTCTCATTAATTCCAGATTAATGTCATTGCATTGAAGGGATTATCCCGATCACAGCATTCCACAGAAAACAACAACAGCAACAATAACACAACTGCAACAACAGTAACAGCTTGCAAACACATGGCTTGAAAAACAAAACAATTGCAAATCAGCAGGCGCCTGTAGTTCTGCACATAGGCGGGTGACACTGAGAACGTTTAAAACGCTGGCGCCAAGAACCTGCACTCATTTGGACACCGGCAGCCGTACTGCATGTTGTAGTTTCCGGGCCAATAAAGGGGGGCGAATAAAGAGCAGCCTGTACACTTCATTCCATCGACCGCATCAACCGACCAGCTCCACAGCACCTCTACTCTGGTGAGTATACCCTGCTCCAGCTAAATGGAACATTGGTATTTGCAACGAATGTTGACAGTGTACACCTCATTCAAAGAATATATATGATGATTTGTCTGTCTTCAACAATTACTTAATTGGCCTTCGTACTTTTTGTTATTGTTCCATTTTCTCAGGGAAATAGAAATGTAGCATATGTCAAGGATGGAACAAGGGGACTGTGGAATGATAGGTGGTTGGTTATTATGGTTAGTTGACGTGACATTGGTTGTTATGGTTAGTTGACGTGACATTGGTTATTATTGTTAGTTAACGTGACATTGGTTATTATGTTTAGTTGACGTGACATTGGTTATTATGGTTAGTTGACGTGACATTCGTTATTATGTTTGGTTGACGTGACATTGGTTATTATGGTTAGCTGACGTGACATTGGTTATTATGGTTAGCTGATGTGACATTGGTTATTGTGGTTGGTTAACGTGACATTGGTTATTATGGTTAGTTGACGTGGCATTGGTTATTATGGTTGGTTGACGTGACATTGGTTATGATGGTTAGTTGACGTGACATTGGTTATGATGGTTAGTTGACGTGACATTGGTTATGATGGTTAGTTGACGTGACATTGGTTATTATGGTTAGTTAACGTGCCATTGGTTATTATGGTTAGTTAACGTGCCATTGGTTATTATGGTTAGTTAACGTGACATTGGTTATTATGGCTAGTTAAACGTGACATTGGTTATGATGGCTAGTTAACGTGACATTGGTTATGATGGCTAGTTAACGTGACATTGGTTATTATGGTTAGTTAACGCGACATTGGTTATTATGGTTAGTTAACGTGCCACTGGTTATTATGGTTAGTTAACGTGACATTGGTTATTATGGTTAGTTAACGTGACATTGGTTATTATGGTTAGTTAACGTGCCACTGGTTATTATGGTTAGTTAACGTGACATTGGTTATTATGGTTAGTTAACGTGACAATGCCCACCTTGCCCAGTTTCCGCACAGCACTCAGATTATCTGGGCCACTTTACTCTCACGGGCGGGCGTGTTTTGTTAGGAAATCATGAGAGAATAGTTACTTCCAACTTGGCTATTTTTGTTTGTCTCGAATTTTCTTGAAATACATGTCACAGATAGAAGAGATGTGTCAATTTAGTATCCATTACAGATCATAAGGTTTCGCTGAAAATCACCAATGAAAACAAAAGAAAGGAACAATTTCAAAATGGAGTGACTGAGGGCGGAAAATGACGCAAAATCTAGAAAAAGAGGGGGTTAGTTACCGCCAAGGACATTGGCAAAGTACAGGACAAAACACTAGTGTATTGTCCTGTGCTTTGTTTGTCTATGTCCTCTCTTTCTAAAAAGAAGGAACGTGCATCGCGTTAGTATCTAAAAGAAGGAAATAAATAAATAGATAAACAGAACTAATACATCATATTACAGCTGTTTATTTTGATAATACTTAGAAGAGATTGATTGTGTGTGTGTGTGTGTGTGTGTGTGTGTGTGTGTGTGTGTGTGTGTGTGTGTGTGTGTGTGTGTGTTCCAGTCTCCTTAGCGTATATTATCAAAACATGCAGAACCCAAATAACATAAGGTCTCTGTCTGTCTGTCTGTCTGTCTGTCTGTCTGTCTGTCTGTCTGTCTGTCTCTCTCTCTCTCTCTCTCTCTCTCTCTCTCTCTCTCTCTCACACACACACACACACACACACACACACACACACACACACACACACACACACACACTTTTATTTTCTAAGTCCTTTGATTTTCTTACCAAAGTGAATGTTTAACATTTACAAGGGAAAATTTCATAAGTGAAAACTCTCTTGTTGCTACCTTCTTTCGCTTGAAAAATTTTTTAGGCTTTTAAGCTTGCGCTAAGTCATGCTGTGTGTGATGTCTCAGATTATTTTATCACCCAAAGGACTACCACCCAGGCCACAGGTCTTACACCAGTAGGGAGGAAGACTAAAAATAAAAGCCCATCCTAGCCAGACTAGAACCATTGTGATCTTTACAATTCCTGTAGGCAGGTGCGTTGTCCGCGAAGCCACCACTGTGCGTTGTATGTTTGTGACGGATTCATATAACGTGAAGGTGAATGTGTGGTCTGCGCTGGAATAATGCAATGTCAAACTGCCTGAAGTTGAGTGAGGGATAGGGGCAGAGGGGGGAAGAGAGAGAGGGAGGGGGGGGGAAATGTATATGTGTGTGTGTGTGTGTGTGGGGGGGGGGGGGGGGGGGGGGGGGGAGGCGGGAGGACGAAGATGGCGGCAGAGCACTGTGGGAGCGTGGGAAAAAAAAAGAGAAACAGCAGGGGGCGGTAATAAGGGGGGGGGGGGGGGGGGGGGGGGGGGGGGGGGGGGGGGGGGGGGGGGGGGGGGGGGGGGGGGGGGGGATGAGGAAGGAGAAAAAAAAAAAAAAATAGATGAAGAGAAAAGAAGCAGTAGAAAAAGAGGAGAAGGGGGAATAGGAGGAGGAGAAGGAGGAGGAGGAAGCAGGCAGGTGACAAAAACAGCAAGAGAACAATAACAGCAACAACAAAAATAATAAGTAAACGGTTGGACGAAGAAAAATCATATCACCAAGAAGAAATAAACTTGCTTAACATCTTTCTTGCAACTAACTCCAAAGCAACAGGGAGAATGCATGGGCACACGCGCGCGTGCGCGCCCCCGCGCGCGCGCGCGCGCGCGCGCGCGCGCGCGCGTGTGTGTGTGTGTGTGTGTGTGTGTGTGTGTGTGTGTGTGTGTGTGTGTGTGAATTATATAAAATAAGCTCTTTTTTTTCTTGGGTGGATATTGTTCACCGCATATAAATGACTACAAGCAGCCATAGCACATTGTCCAGCTCTATTGAGGATTCCTTTTTTGTGTTCTCTCTCTCTCTCTCTCTCTCTCTCTCTCTCTCTCTCTCTCTCTCTATACACAAAATGAGCGGATGAGAACACGTGCGCGCGCACACACACACGTGTACACACACATCTAGATTCAAGCGCGCGTGCGTGCGCACACACACACATACACGCGCGCGTGCCCGCACGCACGCATGCACACTCACGCACGCACGCACGCACGCACACACACACACACACACACACACACACACACACACACACACACACACACACACACACACACTATTTTCTTCCTAGGTTTTTCTTTCTTCCTTATTGAAGTTATGATTTTAATCAAAATTTAGTTATGAGCAATGAAAATCTCCTGCTGTTGCATTTCATTTTTTATTTCGTGCGAAGTGCATGTTGTTTATTGTACCTCCGTTTATTTCTCACCAAAAGGCCTAGCACCCCAGACCATGGCTCTCAGTCTGATGGAAAGTTGTAGGGCAACACACACACACACACACACACACACACACACACACACACACACACACACACACACATTTTAGCGAGACGCGAACCACTGACGTGCGATCTTCACAGTTCCCAGAGAGGCGCGTTGACCACTAAGCCACCACGGCATGTTGTCCGTTTGTCACCAGATTCAATAACGTGATGGAGAATGTGTGGTCATTTTCTCGGCAGGAATAAGAATCGAGTATTGAACTGCCTGAGGGCGGGGAGAGAGGGAGAGAGAGAGAGAGAGAGAGAGAGAGAGAGAGAGAGAGAGAGAGAGAGAGAGAGAGAGAGAGAGAGAACAAGAAGAGGAAGAAGATGAAAATTTAGAAGGAAGAAGAAGAAGAAGTAAAAGAAGAGGACAGCAGAGTAAAGTATGGCGCCTCATTTAGGAGGAAAAAACACCAACCGTAATTCAAGATGATAAATAAATAGATGAAGGAATAGATGAATACATAAATTTAGTAATTAATATAGGAAGAAAGAAAGAAAGGGGGAAAAAAAAAGAAAGAAACCAGAAAGAAGCGCACAATTTCTAGGTTGGAATGCAGACCTATTTCCATGAATTGTCGCACAATTTCTAGGTTTGGAATGCAGACCTATTTTCCATGAATTGTCGCACAATTTTTAGGTTGGAATGCAGACCTTTTCCATGAATTGTCGCACAATTTTTAGGTTGGAATGCAGACCTATTTTCCATGAATTGTCGCACAATTTCTAGGTTGGAATGCAGACCTATTTTCCATGAATTGTCGCACAATTTCTAGGTTGGAATGCAGACCTATTTTCCATGAATTGTCGCACAACTTCTAGGTTTAAACGCAGACCTATTTTCCATGAATTGTCGCACAATTTCTAGGTTTAAATGCTGACCTATTTTCCATGAAATTTCGAATTTCAAGTTGCCGACATAACTCTGTTTAAAAAAAAAAAAAACGTTTCTGATGTTTTGACACAAATCAAATGCCTAGCCTTCCCCCCTAGAGAAAAAACACCAAGGAACCATGCAAGGAGCTTACCCCCCCCCCCTCTCCGCGCCCCTCATCCTCTCTCCTCCACCCCCCCACCCCCTTCTCCTTCCTCATCTCCTCCCTCCTTTACTCCTGTCCCCACTCCCCCCTCCCTGTCCCTCCGATCCTTCCTAAGATATCCCCCTTCCCCATCCCATCCACCCCCTCCTCCACCCTCTTCCCGGCCTGTCCAGGTCTGCATTGCGGCAGATTTACGCTAACTGCAGGTCCTTGGTATGTCCCTGCCCAATTTCATGCTTCCGGCTCATTCCGCATGCGTATTGTCTGTGCACAAACCAATGGCCCTGGACTTGGCCATAAACAATATTGACAACAAACACACCCCCCCCCCCCCCCCCCCCAAAAAAAAAAAAAAAAAAAAAATGATACTAATGTGCATTTACTGCGCTCTGTTTCCACAGACCTCGGGACATAAACATGCCGTTCGCAGCAGAATGGAATAAGGGCGTACAGATCCTGAAATCATGATAGCAGCACGGAACCAGCTGAAGAGTGTGCGTTTGTGGGTTACCAACACGGTTCCGGAGAGGAAGAAGAAAACTCGTGTTTTTAGATGGAGAAAGAGGGTTGAGGGAGGAAAGGGAAGGAGGATGAGGGTGGGAGGGGAGGGGGGGTCCTCATGCAGTCTTTAGAACCACTCCGCCTGATAACGTTTGACAGACAGGCAGACGCACAGACAGACACATGGGGCGTGTAACCTACAGACAGACAGATTGTCACATCGACTGGGAGACAGACATGCAGACGCACAGACAGACACATGGGGCGTGTAACCTACAGACAGACAGATTGTCACATCGACTGGGAGACAGACATGCAGACGCACAGACAGACACATGGGGCGTGTAACCTACAGACAGACAGATTGTCACATCGATTGGGAGACAGACATGCAGACAGACGGTTGAACGGGTTTACGGTAGACAGATGGACGGGCCTACAGGCAGGCAGGCACAGGCGGGGGACAGACCGCCTGACAGACAGACAGACAGACAGGCAGACGGACGGTCCGGCAAACAATCGGACGTTTCATTTCAGAGAAGGGACATAGCTCCGAACGAACATTGGCCTGATAATAGCATGTGAGCGGAGAGAGAGAGAGAGAGAGAGAGAGAGAGAGAGAGAGAGAGAGAGAGAGAGAAAGGGGGGGGGGGGGGGGCTTGCCAAAAAAGGAACGACCCTGTCCCTTGAAAGCCAATCATTCAGACATTGACCGCCAGAAGCCTGGGTATAGCGCGTCGCCGGTGCATGTCGAAATAGATATAAACATTATGTATGTTTATGTGAATAAAAGAAGCTTAATTAAACAACTTTGGCCTTTCTTCGGCCTCTTTCCGTAAAAAAAAAAATCGCTTAATCTTCCATTCACAAAGAACTCTATGTTAATGAGGGCCGGGTATGGAAGCGCGGCTGCCGTGTGTGTGTGTGTGTGTGTGTGTGTGTGTGTGTGTGTGTGTGTGTGTGTGTGTGTGTGTGTGCGCGCGCGCGCGCGCGCGCCTGTGGTGTGTGTATGTGGGGTGGGGGTGGGGGGGATGGTGGTGGTGGTGGTGGTGGTGGGGGTGGTGGTGGTGGTGTGTGTGTGTGTGTGTGTGTGTGTGTGTGTGTGTGGTGTGTGTGTGTGTGGGGTGGGGGGTGGGGGGATGGTGGTGGTGGTGGTGGTGGTGGTGGTGGTGGTGGTGGTGGTGGTGGTGGTGTGTGTGTGTGTGTGTGTGGTGTGTGTGTGTGTGTGTGGTGTGTGTGTGTGTGTGGTGTATGTGTGTGTGTGTGTGTGTGTGTGTATGTGTGTGTGGGGTGGGGGGTGGGGGGATGGTGGTGGTGAGAGAGAGAGGGGGGAGGGTATACTGGGTTCCGTGGCTGATGGATCTCATCTCGGAGGCCTGGGCTTCAGTGTCCTTTTCATCCAACTTGAACTGTTCAGTCAGGGGCTCTGGATCCAGCCAGGGGACTTTGTGGGCCCCTGTTTTCCTGACGTCACCTTCTACAACCCCGAGCCCGACTCCCACCCACCACCTTAACCCCCACCCCCACCCCTGACAATTACCCGGGTCTCAACTATGTTAACACATACAAATGAAATAGGAATGAAAAAAAAAGACGAAGTTTAAATGACTTTGTATCCTTTTTCAAGATTCTCATCCTATGTAACTGAACTTCATCCAATGTAAACGAAATAAGATCTGCCTTCAAAGACTAGGACTAAAACAAAAAAAAAAAAAAAAAAAAAAACCCTTCCCCGCCCCCTTCCATCCGCCTCCCCGAGTTCTCTCCCTTCCCTCCCGCCACCTCCATAGCAGTGGACGCCAGGGGAGAGGTGGCAGCTCTCCTTTGAGGGACACTGATGTGAGAGATCAGTGTCGGGCGGCGCAGACAACCTTCCAGCCATGTGGGGGTGACGGCGGGTCTAGCCTGTGTCGCCGGGGGACGGCTCCTGGAGATGTGGGGCGATTGGCGAAGGAGCGCTGCCTGACTGCGACTACCGTGGCCCAGGATACCGTGCTGTTTTGAGGGGTGGCAGACACGGGGGCACTCCTTAGGGGGTTGGGCTGAAAAATTGCCCTCTCGGCCGCAGTCAGCGAGTGCCCGCCAAGTTTTAGGGGCTCGTGCAGCGCTCCAGCGACTTTCGTCCTGCTTCCTCCTTGAGGCGGCCTCACGCGGCACAGGACCATCGCCACCCGAGCATGAAGAAGGCCGCCCGGTGGTCCTGAAGACAGCCTGATGATGTTTGGGGGACAGCAGGCAGGCAACACACACCGACGCCCATCGTCGGTCGACCAACAACTTAAAAGTGAAACTAACGTTCAAGACCAATTTCACCAAACTTGAACCAGCATTCAAGAGGATAACGACCAGAATTGAGCCAACACGAGCTCTGGGAGACGAATACGACGACCCCCATTGAAAACTACCTACCACTGCCAGATGACAGCAGTTGCCACAAATATGTAGACATATGTCTGCAGGAACCTTGTCCTTAAGGGCCACAGGCCGATAGGACCGTGGTGATGGGAACCCAGTAGATTTCCGCAGGCCCTCTCTACTAAGAACCTTTAATGGTGATATGGAAAATACATTCTAGATGGCCTCCATCAGTTTTCTTCAACAATGTCCTTTACCTTGCTGATGGTGTTGCTTGTTTATTCCGGTACACTTCCATTAGATCTTCAGTGAATGTGCCCTTTGGTGGTGACATTGCTTGTCTATTCCACCAGACATTTAGTAGCAATGTGCCCCCAGGCAGCAAGTATACTCCAGCTGTGCCAGAAGAATGTCTGTGACGGTGACCCTTGCTGGTCATGTTGCAGTATTTACCAGCGGATTCCCAGCAGACCTCCAGAAACAGTAACCTTTGGTGCCAACGTTGCTTGTACATTGGTAGAGGCGCTTTGTGCTTTGGTGGATGGTCCACAGGCTTCATGACGATGTCCCAAGCTAGGACGCCTCTGTTGTAAAGCTATGCCACACAACGAGCACAACTCGAAACCTGTAAATACGTTTCTTTCCCCAAACAGTAGGACACCTGGCAGTTCATTACCTGATATTGCACTGCGTTAAACTGTATTTTAGTGGACTTTATTGTGTCACACTGTAACATGTTTTTTTGGCTTTTTTTTTGTAATACAGGGTAGGTTTCTGTTTTTTTAACACTCTCACCATTTGTCTAACTTTTATTTGTTGTTTATTTCGCCAGACAACCGATTCCATCCATGGCCGGTGTAGGAGACGTGGTCCGAAGCATGGACTACCAGAAGAGAGCCAGAAAGACCTTGGGGGTCAAGACGGCTTCCAGGCCCACCAAACTACAAGAGTGCTCGCCCTTTGTCAAGTCGGTGAACGAACATCACGTGGACAACCTTCAGAATGCCATGCGTAAAATGGAAACCGACGAAAAGCTCTTCCGCGACGTGCACAACAAAGAAATGTCCTCGGTGAAAAGATTTCACAACACAGTCCACGCCAGATCTACAAGCTTTAACGACTTCAATCTCAACAGCCCTTCGACGTCCATTTCTGACAGCAGAAGCGAGCACCTGAAGAGGGTGTCAAACATGTTCGTACGACGAAGCAGTTTTCCCGCCGCGACAAGTCCAGCGTCCAATCAAAAACGGCGACACACCGTTCAAGTTGATACCAGCAAATACGGACGTTCGTTTCGCAAATTGAAGGACGCCATCGCACCCAAGCCAAAGAGCAGAGTATCTCCGGAGCCTGTGCCGCAACCTGCTGGACCCAAACCCATCACTCAGGACCCCTGTGTGCTGCTGGTTGCTGAGGCACATGCTGCAGTACGTGATCGGTCCTAGAATGTAGACACACACACACACACGCACGCACGCACGCACGCACACACACACACACACACACACACACATGGACATGAATTTGCACATAACCAAACAAACATGTTTTTTCATGTGACGATTAAAGTTAACCGCAAACCCTTTTTTTTTTCTTAATTCAAGCCGCGCAGATTAAAAAAAAAAAAAAAAAAAAAGGGGGGGGGGGGGGGGGGGGGGGGGGGGGGAAGGAGATGAAGGACGCTGTAATATTTTGCTGCTGCGGCATGAGAGGCTAAGAAATGACAAACGACAAACCGGACCGTCGCCAAAGAAAGGAGGGGTCAGCTGCACGAGCTTTAGCCTTTGTAGAATATAGCACATGAACTAATTACAGGGGGCATCCGTGAGACAGCCTGTGGCGAAGACTGAACCTGAAACGCTGATGTTCATGTACCCTTGATACTTCATCTCACAGACCGGGAGAAGACGCGAGAAAATGCATCCGGGTCAACGCTGACCTGACATCTCCCGTTTCACGGACCGTTTTCAAGTGCGGCGTAACGTTTGTGACGAACTGATCTCACTGAAAACAGTGAAACTGAACGATAACGCAGGGATGACGATGACCTTGCAGATGTCGAAGCAATGAAACATAGCCTGCTGGTTGGATTCATAGGAAATCGTCACACTGAATTCGACAGAAATGATGAAAAAGTGACGGAGAGAAACGTGTGCTATTGATATTGAAAAGATCCCATCCGTAGCATCATGTAACAGTCGTTTAATGTGCAGAGTCATTTTGAAATTTTTTTTACGTAGTATATCCTTTTTTATCTAACCGCCGACTGTGCAAACATTCTTCCAACTTGAACTGGTCACCAGATTATTTACTCATTTCAGAACACTTCGGTCTCCTGACTATGCCTGCATACACTGGGCCTGTATTCACTTTGAACTATGCACACTAGGCCTAT
>JADBJO010001671.1:75000-160000 GCA_016801955.1 Conus betulinus
TAACTAACGTGTTAACGTTTCAGTCACTGTAACAGGTATACACTGACCGTTATAACTAACGTGTAGGACTGACCGTTATAACTAACGTGTTAATGTTTCAGTCACTGTAACAGGTATACACTGACAGTTTATACTAATGTGACACATCCCCAACAGGGCTGTCGTCGTGCTTTTCCGATGACTTTTGTTTACAACACTTTTTTTTTTTTTCATTTGTTCGGATCAAGCAGTTTTTTTAAATGCGTGATAAGAAAAAAACAGATGTCAATCATATCATGAAAACACAAAAAAGATTTCACCCACAAAAACTGCACACGTGATCGCTTGAGGTTCCGGGGTAGGCCTACGTGCTAATCGTCATTTTGCTGCCTGGAAGTGTTCGGTTAGTCAGGTTTGTCCTGTGATCTTATTTCCACCCAACTCGTCAGCGGATGACATCACAGTAGGGGCATAGGTCTTCTTCACACACACACACACACACACACACACACATGCGTGCATGTTCGCCTTACTCATGAATATCAAAGCCGATATCAGACACATAAAACTCCACTCCTTTTGTTGGGTAGATGGGATTAATCCTTGCCTGTCTATACAGGCAGTGTCCGCAGGAGTATCAGCCTGCGTACGCAGGAAGAAAAAGAAAAAGCTAAGTGACACACCATGTGAAAAAAAAAAGTGCTTCGATCATGGGATGGAACCGCCATGTATCTTTCTCAGACGAATGGGTTCTGGCCTGGAAATACTTGATCTGTCTGTCTGTCTGCCTGTCTGTCTGTCTGTCTGTCTGTCTGTCTGTCTGTCTGTCTGTCTCTCTCTCTCTCTCTCTCTCTCTCTCTCTCTCTCTCTGAGAACTTCTTATCTCTTAAACAGTGATTCTTACATACGTCTCTCTCTCTCTCTCTCTCTCTCTCTCTCTCTCTCTCTCTCTCTCTGTCTGTCTGTCTCTCTCTCTCTCTGTCTCTCTCTCTCTCTCTCTCTCTCTCTCTCTCTCTCTCTCTCTCTGTCCCTTATCTCTCTCTCTCTCTGTGAGAACTTATTTTTTTCATTTTTATATATATCTCTAAAACAGTGGTTCTCATACATGTTGCTTTTCGGCAGTAGTTACAGCAAAATGTAACTACATAAACAAATTCTACAACCATATTACTTTTGACGGTCTTGTCTGCAATCCTATGCGGTTTGTTAAAGTGAACATAAACTACATTTGGGGGGTATATATCATCTCACGGCTGAAGCTTAAATTTGATGTTTAGTTCAAGATATTTGGGTGATATCTCTCACGGCTGAAGCTTGTTTAGCTCAAGAAATCAAAAACGATTTTCTTTATTTCACAATACTTATCTATAACATCTTCAAAGCAGATCAGGTGACTTTTCCTTTCCGCATTTACAAATGCTTTCAACAGAAATGTAGGTGTGGGAAGAAATGGAAGTCAATCTCTCTCTCTCTCTCTCTCTCTCTCTCTCTCTCTCTCTCTCTCTCTCTCTCTCTCTCTCTCTCTGTAGCGCGCCCGCTTGTGTGTGTGTGTGTGTGTGTGTGTGTGTGTGTGTGTGTGTGTGTGTGTGTGCATGCGAATGGGCAAATATGCGCATGCACTGAGTATGTGTGTGTGTGTGTGTGTGTGTGTGTGTGTGTGTGTGTGTGTGTGTGTGTGTGTGTGTGTGTGAGAGAGAGAGAGAGGGGGGGGGGGGGGGGGGGCTATGAATCAACAGGTATATGTACACTCAGCCTCTATTCTCTGCGTTTTCCTGAAGAAAGGAAGGGAGGGGGAGGGGAGAGTACATATCAAGCTGGGCTGTCGGCAGCCTAGACTGTCCAGTGGGGAGGGTGGGGTGGTCTGGACTTAAAGAGACAGGATGGGCTAGCCTGTATGTAATCCACCTCTCCCTTTCCGCCACGGACGATTACGCTAGTCCAAACTGTCCGGGGGAGCAGCCTAGGCGGTGGGCAGTTTAGGCTGGGGCACCGGCAGTTGATTCAGCAAAGTGCAGTTTTTTTTGTTTTGTTTTTTTAACCGGCCGAGTGGGGTATAAAAGACTATGCATAATACACCCGGGGCCCTGCAGTGCTCAGTTGACCGTGAAGATGCCGTGTGTTCTGTTTGGTCTGACTTGCATAGCATGTATGCGCATGTAGGCCTACTTTTGCGCCCACGTGTGTGTGTGTGTGTGTGTGTGTGTGTGTGTGTGTGTGTGTGTGTGTGTGTGTGTGTGTGTGTGTGTGTGTGTTCGTGCGTGTGTGTGTGTGTGTGTGCGTGTGTGTGTGTGTGTGTGTGTGTGTGTATGTGTGTGAATCTCGTGTCCAGAGCTGAGGAAGAGAGTGATATTTGTATGTTCATCGGACTTTGGTCACCTTACAATTCTACTTAATATAAGTATCGTGTTTCATTTCTTTATAATTTTCTCATCTCTGAAATAACAAATGGACAGTGTCTTATTTTCTTGAAAAAATATTTATTTTTAATTTACGTTTTAGATGTGCTATTTATATTGTTTAAAATGTCAGTAAGCTACAATCTATGGTTAATTTGACAATAAATGGTTTCAGTCAGTGTGTGTGTGTGTGTGTGTGTGTGTGTGTGTGTGCGCGTGCGTGCGTGCGTGCGTGCGTGCGTGCGTGCGTGTGTGTGTGTGTGTGTGTGTGTGTGTGTGTGTGTGTGTGTGTGTGTAAGTGTGCGTGCGCGCGTACGTGCGTATGCGCGCGTGTGTGTGTGTGTGTGTGTTTTCCCGAGACGAATCATAAACCAAGGATGACGTACACTGCAAAGGGACGGGGGGAGAGATGAGTGGGTGGGGGTGGCCACAAAAACTGAGTCAATGGGGGTGACCTTTGGCTGTCATCTACGGTAAAAGTCTGGAGTCATGTACTTGTAGGCCTAGGTTGACATTTCACCTTTCAAATGCATAACAAGCGAAACGAAGTCTTTACAGCAAATGAAAGAGGCTATGAAAAAGTTGCCGCATCAAAAACCGGAGGAGCGGGGAGGCAGGTGGGGGGGATCCCTTGTACTTAATATGCTTTATTTGACGCAATGATTCAAAGAAGATGTGTCATCATGACTTTAAAATTGATCTCTTTAATGTTTTGGATTCTGGCTACATAATGTAGGTACAAATAAAACGCAGTGATATGTCTTATGTGCTGGTACAATACTTACACTGCGACCATTGGAGTCCGCTGTTTAGAACATTTATTTCTTTTCATTCACGAACAATACATTTTTACCGAATGTTTCAATACTCAGGAGGGGGTATGGGGTTGGAGATGCAAATAAAAAAAAAAAAAAAAAAAAAAAACCGTTGGCTTCACTCAACTTAGGCTATAGATCGTCGCAATATTCGATCGGTATGAGTGAGGTGGTACGCTACAATCAAGCTGAGAGAAGACGACGATAGCAAAAAAAAATCGTCGAGGGCACATAAAAGTTCCTTCAGTGACAGTGACACTTTTACGATAGGCTATATTTAAAGGTCAAATTTTATTTAGTTTTGAGCGACTACTCTGAACAGTTCTCAAACGGCGCATATCAGTTGAAAGAAGTCACATATGATTGGTCCGTTTCAAGCTAGTACCAACATGGCGGGTGCCTTAAAACGAAAACAAACGCACCTTTTGTAACCTTGAGACGTGGTTATTGGAACGTTTACAGGCAGCGATAAAAGCTAAGCGTCCACTCCTGAATCTTGGCGACAGAGTTATGCACTTTGTTTAAACAGGTAGCGACCGCGATGACAATAACACTTGACTGACATAATTGACAACTGTAATATTGTGCAAGTTCGGCAACAAGTTTGCTCAGGACGACTGGTGTGACTGGACGAATACATTCATAGTGCTTATTGTACCGTGACTGAGTAAGTTGAGCTACTTTGAATACAAACCGAACAGCCGTACTAACAGAAGAAAATTCACTTTTAGTAATCGAGTTGCACCTTATTGGAATCAACTTGCACCAAATATTAGACGTGTCCCTAATTTAAATGCTTTCAAAAATCTTATAGACAAAGGAAACATGCTAATAGATGTATTATTTAATACGATGTCTAAATATCTTGAGCATGCTTATGACCTTGATGTGAACTTATTTTTCATTGATGATAGGACAAATTATAAGCCGTGAGGCTTAATGAATCTGTTGAGATTTTGAACCTGAACCTGAACCTGAGCAGGTAGAAAGATCAGCCAAAGATCAGGGCGTTGATAACGGGCATGAACGCTTCACTTTGAGGTTTTATTTCATTTTAGTTATTTAATTTATAAGTATGATAAATATGCTAGGCCTGTGTGGTATAATGATTATCATCACAGCCATAGCCAGAAACTTTTTTTTTAATCGGGGTAAACTAAAAAAATAGTTTAAGCACTTCAGATCATTTCAACTATAGTAATAGAATAATGAATATGATGACTGGTTGGTTTTGAAGCAGTAGAAGATTCTTCAGTTACATGAAGCTTTTAACATGAATTAGTAATGTACAGCAAAGGGTGTTCTTGCCCTGAAAAAATTAAGTTGAAGTAAAATTTATCCCAGTATACTAAGCCAGATGGGTTCATCATTTCATAGATTTTAACTCAAAAGTTTGTCAGATTCTCGGTCAACTTGCATTCATTAATTTTCTAGTTAATATATTACTATGTCTGAAAGAGGAAGGTCTTGTGTTGCTAGGTGTTTTTATTTTTGAAGACCTGTTTGTGCCATCCGCTGTTTTCTTGCTCACTGATATACCTAGTTGTATTAGATTACAATACTTGTTTACTATGTTATGTATTACAGTGATCAGATTTTATAGCATACATTGATTTTAATGAATAATGATGATAAAATCTTTTTTTTTAATGATGATAAAATCTATAACCTTTTTTTCAATTCACAAAATTCAAACGCACACACACACACGCACGCACGCATGCATGCACGCACGCGCGCGCACACACACACACACACACACACACACACACACACACACACACACACACACACACACACACACACACACATACTCTCTGAAAGAATCGATTGACAAATTCTACAACTTGTTATTTCAGGCCATGTGTTATATAAGTGTTTTATCCAGTATGTATGAAACAAGATGAAATAAGCACTGAGAACTATAAAGCAGACCAAACTGATGCAGTCATAAAAAAAACTGTCACCATGAACATTGGCGCGAAAAGCTATTCAAGATAGAGGCTAAAAACTATTCAAAAGCTCACATTTCTTGGATCAAACATTAGCAGTGAGGTATGCAAAAGAGAAATCCTCTTTAGAGCAGCAAAGGCAATATATCAACTCTATCCAGATTAAAACCACTTTAGCAAATTTGAAAAGATATTGATAAAGCACCACCAAAAAAAAACATAGACAAATGAATAACAAGACAAAGCACAACACATTTCAACCCTATAGGTCTTCATCAGGCAAGATACACAACACTCAGGACAACGAAAAGGAACGAGCAGTTACTTATCTTCATCCAGTTTGGCACAAGATCAGCTATGGATTCAACTGGGACATCAAGGTTGCACAGCGCAGAGCAGCACGCTTTGTCATGGGTGACTAGCAAACACGCATCAAGTGTGTCTGCTAGGATTGATGTGTATACAGCAGCCAATACAGGCAAAGAGAAGCACAACCATCAGTCACATCTTCAAAATTCTCAGTCAACACTTGAAGGTTAAGTGTCAAAACTAAGCCATTCAAAACCAGTACGAGGTGAGGACATGACCAGCAGTACATAGTACTGCCGGACCCATTGCTGCATAGAGCAGTTATTGAATTAACCCCTCCTCCTTTCCCTGCTCCATCAGAGCCTAGGGCAATCCCAGTAAAGAATCTGCTCAAGCGCTGTCTGTCAGGGCCTTCTCTAGCAGGGTTCTGGCAGAACTTTACCTACAATTTAACTGTGTTTCTCGCCCCACCCCTTCTTCCTTTCCCCCCTTTTTTTTTTTGGCAGCTAAAAAGTTTTGAATCGGTGTTATGCCGGAGCTGCTGATTAGTCTCTGGCCAAATCAGCCCACTCTGTCCCTGTCTGTCTTTCTTTCTTCTAATTGTTCTGCCCCTGTTGCAACAGTAGAGATCAGAATTGATTGTGGCCGCTACATTGAATACGAAGAAAAAGAAGAAAGCAGTGTGGACCAGCTCCATGAATCACAAGGTCAGGCTCCTGCATGCACTGATGCAATCCATTTTCCATAGGCATGCAGGACTTGGACCCGTACAGTGGATCTGAAGGAAAGAATTCAGGCCATGGATATGAGGTGTTGCAGCAAGATGCCAAACGTCAGATAACACTGATCAAATCATCAATAAACAAGAATGTCAAACCATTACATGCAGCACACAGGACCATATGAGTATCTGCTAATTTCAGTTAAGAACAGAAAACTGCTTTGGTGTGGCCATGTAACAAAACCCAGTGGCCTTACTAAAAAAGCCTTCAAGAGAGCTGTTGAAAGAGGGAGATAAAGGGGAAGACAGAATTCAAGGGAATGATAGACTGGCATTGTCAGTGACAACCTTGCAGGGTAGACATGGAAACCATATGCAGAGACTCTGGCCACGGCACACACAACGCACAGAACTGGAGACTTGGTCAACTGTTTTTCATTGTGGTACCTCATTGACTCCCTAGGAAGAAGAGGATATTCATGTTTTTTCACTGTTTTGTGTCATTTTTTTTTTCTTCAGATGCAAATATGTTTAACTATTTGAGTATTTTTAGATTTGAACTTTCCAATTTGCATTCAGTATGACTCATAAAGCTTTCAAATAAATATGTTTAACTATTTGAATATTTTTAGATTTGAACTTTCCAATGTGCATTCCGTATGACTCGCAAAGCTTGAAGTGCTGGGTGTTTGGTAAATCAGAGAAATACACTAGGGCTAGAATACCGTTTGGTTTATGATTTCTTAATAATGATCAGTCGACAGCTTTTTTCCCAGGTGACATGAAATTTCTCTCTCCCCTCCCCATCCCCAGTTTTCACAATAGCCCCCTCCATCCACATCCCCTGGCATTCCCTTACCTAATTTCCCCTCTCCCCTCTTCCACATCCCACACCGCTCCCTCCAGAATAAAAAACATTTGTTTGAATCAATCGCACAGAATTATTAGTTTGATAGTGATCTTGTCAGTGTGTCACTTAACATTTGTTTAGCAGAATCCCTGAACATTGTGTTTGACTGACTTCTGTTTGTTTCATGTTGCTTCTGAAAGGTGAGCTGAGTGACATCTGCAGATCAGAGTAATGGATGAAGATCTGAACACACGAGAGGAGTGAAGCGAAAACTGCTGTCCAGTCCTGTCTCCAGTCCTGCCTCCAGTCCTGCCTCCAGTCCCCAAACTGAAGCCAAAGCATCGGTTTCTGTCTCAGAATAAGGATGCTGGGGATGCTGTGAGACTGAGCAAGGTACTGGAAAGAGAATGCTGAATGTTGTGCTGACATGGTGGTTTGTTTTTCATAGCAACATGGGAAGGGTAGCATGAACACTTACTACAGATCAGTCCTTAATTAATCAACAAGCTGCAAGATCTAGCCAAACCCACTTGATGATCCACTTTCTCCTTACCTGTGACAGTGTAAAGCAAGTTGCAGGAAGTACCTTTTTCATTTGTTGTATTTTCTTCATTTCATTTGTTCATTTATTTATTTATTCTTTTCATTTCATTTCATTTCATTTCATTTTTATTTATTTCATTTATGTTCTGATTTATTCATTTATTTATTGATTTTTGCTCCAGAGCCAGTGGAACTGTCTTCCACTGGAGATGCTGGCCTCAGTCTCAGCAGAATGTTTTAAATCCAGGCTTTAAAGCCACTCCAATGCCCCACCCTTCCCCTCTGGTTCCCCCACCTCTCGCTTCTCTGTCTTCCACCTCTCTCCTCCCTTTTGGCCCTCCTCCTCCTCCCCCCTCTGATCTCCCCTTCCCTGTCCCACTGTCCTGTACTGATCTACTCCAGCCTTGACCCTTCCTTGACCCATCTTTTTCAAGCCTGCGTTTTCTCTCCTAATGACTTGATGCATTCTCCCTAACAGCAATTATTTCCTGTTTCACCTTCAGAACGCCGACTTTTTTTCTTTGCTTTTTTTTCTTTTTTTTAATTTTTTTGCACTAAACAGTCAGAGCCTGGCTTGTGTAACATAACGGTGGGCATAAAATCAAAGAAAGGAATTTACCATTAGTATGATGATGTCTTATCGCAGACTACACTGATGGTCATTTAAACTTCTGCTGTGCAAGTACACAAGTCATTACTTGCTGGTGAGCAGCTGGCACAAATTTTACAGCTATGCATCTGTGCTATCTAAAAATGAGAGAAAAAAAACTTGTTTTCTCTTAGATATGTTAAGATTGGTTTGTTTTTAAAACTGATGGACTGGGAGACTGATTGATTAATTGAAAATGTGTTTTCCCTTTTTGACACCTGCTCATGATGCAGTAAAATCATATGTCATGTTATGATCCATGATTTCAGGTAATGTGTTTAAAACCTTTACCGTTCTGTCTAAAGACTGAGTGATTGGTGGTAAAACAACCACTTCCTGAAACGGTGTCTGTGTATGTGTTTGCAGTTTATATGACCTCCTTGCCTTCCCTTGATCATTGTTGATGTAAAAAGTTTGGAATGTAATTCTATCACATACATATGATCAAAATCTTAATCATAACTGGGCGCATAGCCAAAAAGTTGGAGTGTTGCCTGCAGGACTGATAGTCATAAGTCAGAACCACTGGTGGGGTGGATATTTTATAATTGGGTGCATAGTGAAATAGTTGGGGTGTTTGCCTGCAGGACTGATAGTCATAAGTCAGAACCACTGGTGGGGTGGATATTTTATAATTGGGTGCATAGTGAAATGGTTGGGGTGCTTGCCTGCAGGACTGATAGTCATAAGTCAGAACCACTGGTGGAGTGGATATTTTATAATTGGGTGCATAGTGAAATGGTTGGGATGCTTGCCTGCAGGACTGATAGTCATAAGTCAGAACCACTGGTGGGGTGGATTTTTTTCAGGTTGAAGACCCTGTCTGTCCACCTAGCAGTAAATGGGCACATAATTCACTTCAGGGAAAGTTAAAAGTGGTGGAAGGAGAGATACTGGTCTTCCCCTTGCATTGTGTGGTGCCTCTGACCTCATGAATCTTTAACAGTTCACTGACCCTAGGGCCAGTAGGCTAGGGGCTGTCACACTTTGCTTTAGAGATCATGAGATCATTACAGAGTATGTAACAATATTATGAGTACAAAAGGGGGGTGTGTGTGTGTGTGTGTGTGTGTGTGTGTGTGTGTGTGTGTGTGTGTGTGTGCGTGTGTGTGCAATTTATCTTTAGTATAGTGGATAGATCATATTCTCTTAAAAAGTCCTTTATTGTTTCAAAGTTTGACACATTCGTATGTTTTGTGCTGTTCGTAGACAAGTTAAAATGAACTTGAATAAGTAGGTATTTGAATGGAACCTCTGTAGAATTTTTTTACACAATAGAATTCATTGTTCTGCTGGGGGAAAATTACCTTTTTTCCCTGGCCACAATCAGTCTTAGGTTTGTTTGTAATGTTTCACAGTCTCTCTCTCTCTCTCTCTCTCTCTCTCTCTCTCTCTCTCTCTCTCTCTCTCTCTCACACACACACACACACACACACACACACACACACACACACACACACACACACACACACACACACACACACACACACACACACACATTGATATTTTCAAAGTGATCACAGGTAGCACACACACACACACACATTGATATTTTCAAAGTGATAACAGGTAGATGTGCCATGTGCTCTGTTCCGGCGTTTCCACCTTTCCAACATGCATGGGTGTGTTATGCCTGTAGGGGCAGGCAGTGTACGTGTACAGCGAGGAGGAGGCCTGGAAAGAAGCTGTGGTGGTGCAGGTGGACTCTGCAGAAAACCTGGTCACCGTCACTATGGAGGACACAGCTAAGGTCAGCCTCGGAACAGTTTGCAGGGCATTGATTTGTCTCTTTGTCTCTTTCCTGCTCCCTGCTGTAAATCACCCTATGAAAAGTTTGAAATGAAAGCTGCCAGGACTGATCATGCATTGGATTTTGACCAGACTGGTTGGTATAAAAGCAGGCTTTTTTGAACCGCTTGGATGTGATATTGTCAAGTTCAAACATTCATTTTGATGTTGTTCATTTGTTGACAGTACCTGCATGAAGACTCTATTTTCTTTTCTCTGTCTTTAACATGAAGTGAGTGTGTGTGTCAGTGTATTTTCAAGTTGAGTGACTTGGTGCCCAAACATTACTGTCGACAGTACAGTTTTCTCGCTACATAAGACAATATTGTGATTTCTGTGCCTAGTTTTGCCAGCGTCAATGCCTACATTGTCTTCTTCTCTATAGTTCAGGAATTCAGCTCTTGTTTGTCAGTATAGTTCAACATGGTGAAGAAACGATGAAAATAGATGATAAGAGAGGACCTTTTCATAGCAGGCGTCTTCTGTTGAGGCTGTCAACCATTTCAGTCATTTGTACTTCTGCTGTGGGGGGAGAGGGTGGGGAATAGGGGAGAGGGCATACCAGAAAATTTGGTGCTAGAACTGGTTCTCTTTAAGATGCGTGGTGACACTTGTGGCCAGAACCAACAAGCTACATCTGTGGCATGATCTCTTTGGATAGATATGCTTGGATATTATGCTCATTGGTAGATGGAATGATGTGTGTGTATGTGTGGTGCTTGTTTGAATGTGTCTGTAGGGAGATGTGTGTTTGTACACAGAGAAAGGGAGACAGATCTTTTCAAAGACATTTATCTTCAAACTGATTGAAACTATTGGAATCCTTGATTATGTGTTCTACTGTAGCACAGAAAATGATGACGAACTGCTGTTTTCACCAGTTTGGGGTTCAGAACAACAGCTAGCTGGAGAGGAAGGATTAGTGGCTTTGTTATCTCCCTCTGTTTTCTGATTTATTAGTGGTTTTGTTATCTCCCTCTGCCCTCTGATTTATTATTAGTTTTGTTATCTCCCTTTGTTCTCTGATTTATTAGTGGTTGTGTTATCTCCCTCTGCCCTCTGATTTATTATTGGTTTTGCTATCTACCTCTGTTCTCTGATTTATTATTGGTCTTGTTATCTCCCTCTGTTCTCTGAATAATTATTTGGTTTGTTATCTCCCTCTGTTCTCTGATTTATTATTGGTTTTGTTATCTCCCTCTCTGCTCTCTGATTTATTATTGGGTTTGTTATCTCCCTCTGTTCTCTGATTTATTATTGGTTTTGTTATCTTCCTCTGTTCTCTGATTTATTACTGGTTTTGCTATCTACCTCTGTTCTCTAATTTATTATTGGTTTTGTTATCTCCCTCTGTTCTCTGATTTATTAGTGGTTTTGCTATCTCCCTCTGTTCTCTGAATAATTATTGGTTTTGTTATCTCCCTCTGTTCTCTGATTTATTAGTGGTCTTGTTATCTCCCTCTGCTGTCCGAATAATTATTGGTTTTGTTATCTCCCTCTGTTCTCTGATTTATTATTAGTTTTGTTATCTCCCTCTGTTTTCTGAGTTTTTCTCCATCTGCCTCTGTCTTCTTTTGTCTGGGCATGAGGTATTGCAGTGTTGTGTTTCTTTTATTCAGGCTGGCAGTTTCAGCATGGATGATGTGTTGCTGTGTTGGGCCAATGATGCTGAGCAGCTGCACAACCTGACCCACGTCAACCCTGTCCACGAAGCCACAAGTAAGTCCATCATTTGATGTGAAGCAGGTACTCTCACTCTCAGGGTGCTCCACAATGATCAAAAGATGAGAACAAGCCTTGCCCGTATGTGGAACAGTTTTGAACTGCATGATAGGGATGTTGTCTTTAACAACATTGGTTTTTGTTGATTAACTTAATTGCTTGAACTTGAATAGATCTTGAATGGTCTCATGCAAGGGATTAAAAGAGCATGCACAAACATCTCATTAAATGGCATTTGCAAAATGGCATTGAAAGTAGATGCCAGTCATTAAGTAGTTTTACCAATGTCACAACCTTGTGATTTTGAGCACATCAGAAACTTGTGCAGAAGTGGCTTGTGGTACAATGCACTCTTACAGAAGTGGCTTGTGGTACAATGCACTCCTACAGAAATGGCTTGTGGTACAGTGCACTCCTACAGAAGTGGCTTGTGGTACAATGCACTCCTACAGAAATGGCTTGTGGTACAATGCACTCCTACAGAAATGGCTTGTGGTACAATGCACTCCTACAGAAGTGGCTTGTGGTACAATGCACTCCTACAGAAATGGCTTGTGGGTGCAATGCACTCCTACAGAAGTGGCTTGTGGTACAATGCACTCCTACAGAAATGGCTTGTGGTACAATGCACTCCTACAGAAATGGCTTGTGGTACAATGCACTCCTACAGAAATGGCTTGTGGTACAATGCAGTCCTAAAAAAGTGGCCTGTCGTACAATGCACTCCTTCAGAAGTTGCTTCTGGTACAACCAAGTTTTCAACAACTGCTTTTCATTACAGCTGTATTGTGGTACAGCCAACTTTAATACAACTGGCTGTCAGTTGAACTAGCTGTCAAACAGGCTTCTGGCACAAAAAACTTTGCTTTTGGTAAACTAAGTTTGATAGAACCATCTTCTGGTACAACAAATTTCAGCACAACCAGTTTTTAGTACAATGAAGTTTGAAACAGCTGACTAAAAGTGCAGCTGGTTTTAGTACACGTAACTTAGATACAACCAACTTCATTGTATATACATTTTTGATTTGACCCTGCTTACCATTTATGCATATAAGATATATGACAATGTTTACGATTTATTGGCAATTGTGTTTTAAAGTGGCAAGTGAAGTGTTCATACAAGGGTAGAGGATGGATTCATACTTCAGTTGGAGTTCATCAGGGTTGCCTTCTATTTCCCTCTCTTTTCAACATCTTCCTGCAATGTTTCACGACTAATACACTTGTTGATCATGTCAGTACATTCAGCTGCGGAGGAAGAACTATCCTTGCAGATTTGCAGATGATATCAATGCCCTGATAGACAGTAGACAAGAACCCACCAAACTTGTTGAATGGCTGGATGAAACATTGAGAAAAGATGGCATGAAAATTGGCGCCGAGAAGACCAAGTTTGAGGGCTGGCCGCAACACTGTAATTAGTACTGATATACCTGTCCACAGTCCCGAGCTGATTCTGTTAGCACTTCACTTGTTGGGATCCATCATCAGCAGTCAGGGATCCAGACCACAAATCTGCTGAAGGCCAGCAAAGACAACCACAGCGCTGTCCACATCCAAACCTGTGTGTGAGGACCAGACCATCTCCATGAAACAACATCAGGGTCATGTGTGCACTGGTGCATTCTGTCTTCCTGAACAGGTGTCAGACATGGACCCTCACTGTGGATCAGGAAAGGATAACCCAAGCCATGGAAATGAAATGCCACTACATGATATTAAACATCAGACGCACTGATCATAGTGCTACTCAACATGTGATGCATCAGACACACTGATCATATACTCAACATGTGATTCATCAGACACACTGATCATATCACTACTCAACATGTGATATTAAACATCAGAGACACACTGATCATATCACTACTCAACATGTGATATTAAACATCAGACACACTGATCATATCACTACTCAACATGTGATATTAAACATCAGACACACTGATCATATCACTACTCAACATGTGATATTAAACATCAGACACACTGATCATATCACTACTCAACATGTGATTCATCAGACACACTGATCATATCACTACTGTACATGTGATACATCAGACACACTGATCATATCACTACTGTACATGTGATACATCAGACACACTGATCATAGTGCTACTCAACATGTGATACATCAGACACACTGATCATATCACTACTCAACATGTGATTCATCAGACACACTGATCATATCACTACTCAACATGTGATTCATCAGACACACTGATCATAGTGCTACTCAACATGTGATACATCAGACACACTGATCATATCACTACTCTACATGTGATACATCAGACACACTGATCATATCACTACTCAACATGTGATTCATCAGACACACTGATCATAGTGCTACTCAACATGTGATACATCAGACACACTGATCATATCACTACTCAACATGTGATACATCAGACACACTGATCATATCACTACTGTACATGCGATACATCAGACACACTGATCATAGTGCTACTCAACATGTGATACATCAGACACACTGATCATATCACTACTGTACATGTGATACATCAGGCACACTGATCATAGTGCTACTCTACATGTGATTCATCAGACACATTGATCATATCACTACTCAACATGTGATTCATCAGACACACTGATCATAGTGCTACTCAACATGTGATACATCAGACACACTGATCATAGTGCTACTCAACATGTGATACATCAGACACACTGATCATATCACTACTCAACATGTGATTCATCAGACACACTGATCATATCACTACTCAACATGTGATGCATCAGACACACTGATCATAGTGCTACTCAACATGTGATACATCAGACACACTGATCATAGTGCTACTCAACATGTGATATTAAACATCAGACACACTGATCATATCACTACTCAACAAGTGATATAAACATCAGACACACTGATCATATCACTACTCAACATGTGATATAAACATCAGACACACTGATCATATCACTACTCAACATGTGATATAAACATCACACACACTGATCATATCACTACTCAACATGTGATATAAACATCAGACACACTGATCATATCACTACTCAACAAGTGCATCAGGCAACACACAGAGGACGACATGAAGATCCACAGACAACAGTCAGGAAAAGAAAACGACGACTGGTCTGGCCATGTAACCATCCAGTGGTCTTACTAACACAGTCCTCTAGGGAACATGTGAAGGAAGGAGACAGGAAGGGAAGATAGGAAAAATGATGGACAGACGACATTGCACAGTGGACAGGGAAAGCATTTGCTGAGCCCTGCGCCTTGGCTCACAACCCACAGAACTGGAGGAACCTGTTGAATTGTCCTTTAGTGTGTTGCCCTGATATCACAACCAACAGAACTGGAGGGACATGTTGAATTGTCCTTTAATGTGTTGCCCTGATATCACAACCAACAGAACTGAAGCAACCTGTTGAATTGTCCTTTAGTGTGTTGCCCTGATATCACAACCAACAGAACTGAAGCAACCTGTTGAAGTGTTCTTTAGTGTGTTGCCCTGATATCACAAACAACAGAACTGCAGCAACCTATTGAAGTGTTCTTTAGTGTGGAGTCCTAATATGACAACCAACAGAACTGGAGGGACATGTTGAATTGTTCTTTAGTGTGTTGCTGTAATATGACTTGTTGTGGCGATAAGGGAACAGATGAGACTACTGTGTGAGTTGATTCACTGACTGATGTGCAGTTCTGTTGCTGTAATGTGACTTGTAGCAATAAGGGAACAGATGAGACTACTGTGTGTGTTGATTCACTGACTGGTGTGCAGTTCTGTCATGCCTGCACAAGCGCTTTGATGTGGGCCTGTACTACACAACGCAGGCAACACGGTGGTCGCTGTGAACCCCTACAGTGACGTCAGTCACCTCTACACCATGGAGCAGATCCAGGCCTACCACAACAGAGAACAGGTAGCATGCGTGCGTTTGTGGGGGGGGGTGGGGGAGGGGGGGGATCAGAGATAGAGAAGGCCAAGTCTGGGATAGAAGTTGGGGTTTAGTGTTTGTGTGAGGTGACTGTGTTTGTGTGAGACAGTGAAAGAGCCTATATATGCTGAATGTTTGAGTGTGTGTGTGTATGTGGGAACATGGTGATGGATACCACTTGATGTGTGAATGGCTAGTGTTTCTGGACATGTACATGCTCTTGTCTGCAACATTACTGAACAGGAAAGATTGTACACCCTGTGTTATTTGCTGTAGATACGTCAGGGTAACTTGCTTACATTTTGAAGTCTAACAAGGTAAACAATTGTACATTTCATTGCTTTTCATACATACATGCATACATACATACATGCATACGCATGTTTTTTTTCTTTTCTTTTTTGTTTCAGACTCTCTTACTTTGAAAAAAAAAAGGTGGCAGGTTGTCTATGACTTCCTGAAAACTTCTCAAAGTGATATGTTGTGATTAGATTTGATGTTTCAAAGGACTAAATTCTTCTGGATTAATCTGTTGATGTGGATTGGACTGTACACTTGTCATTGCTGTGAATGTAGTGTTAGATGTGACACTTCAAGGGACTGAATTCTTCTGGATTTATCTGTTGATGTGGACTGGACTGAACACTTGTCATTGCTGTGCACAGGCGGTATCTACTGTCTTTGTACATACTCAAGTCTTGCTTTACTTCACATCTATTGGTCCACAGCAGTGTAAAAACCACTATAATCTGCCTTCGCAACAACTTTGTTTTTTCCTTGGGAAGAATGATTTGGAAAAGACTGTCAGATTTAGTTCCCATGAACAAGAACGACGGTCACAGTGCCCATGTAAGCATTGTGAATGAATGTTCCGCTGTGTACATGCTGGCTTAAGATCATTTCATTGGAACTGTAAGACAATGAACAGGTTGCAGCTTGATCAAACATTGACTGCCACATCTGACTGAGTAAAAAATTGTGTGGACGAGGTGCCAGTTTGATTTGAAAGTTTCGGTCTTTTTCATGGGTAATTGATCAAGAGTCCAATATCGAACACTTATGTGAATCCCTGTAAGTCTCATTTGTTTCGGCTGACAAAAACAGGCAAACAAGATGAAGTCCAGACAGAGAGACATACTAACATGAAATTCTATCATGGACAAACAAACAAGGTGTGGAAAAATAAGGAGAGACAAAGTTTCTTGAAAAATTGGTGCATATGCACAGAAACCTTTCAATGATGCCAGAAGTGGAACTATGACTGAATGAGACTGGATGTGGCTATAGTATGTGTGGAGAGGTCAGACAGAGGGCATGACGGCAATGTCATTGAGGAAGTATGCAAGATGGAATAGCAACCTCCTCTTCTACAGCCTCTCGAAAAAAAAAAAAAAACAAAGCAAAACCAAAAACTCAAAAGGAAAAGAACAGTCATCAGCGTTATGGTGTGAAGCTTGGTAGACGGAGAAGCTTTAGTTATGATACAGTTCTGTGAGTGTGCACTGGAGTCTGGCTCCTAGTGTACACCCAGTGGCAGAGAACTCGAGCAGAAATACTGAAAATTTGCAACGTGAGGATAATCAGATGGAGAGCGTTCAATGTGAAGTGACTGTGTGTGTGTGTGTCAGGGTCTGGCGCCTCATATCTACCCTGTGGCAGAAAACGCCTACATCAGTCTGGTCAGAGAGCTGGGGCAGGTCAACCAGAGCATTGTCATCAGTGGAGAGAGTGGGGCAGGGAAGTAGGATCTCTTCATCTGTTATTATCATCATTGTGGTTGTTGTTGTTGTTATCATACTGGAAGTAATGATTATGATAACTTTAATGGTTTTTTTTATAATTAAAAAAAATCATTTTATTTGTTTCATTGCTTGATTTTTTTTTCCAATGATGTTGAACAGGGAGGAAGAAGTTAAAGATGTGGAGTTCTATTTTTGTTGGAGACCAGCTGTGGTCATGGCTGTCTCTCAAAGTAGATCCTGACATCAGCAAAGCCAGAGAGATACAGACATCTGAAATGCTGGGTGTGAACACTGGAACAGCTCTCACAGAGAGATACAGACATCTGTAATGCTGGTCTGAACACTGGAACAGCTCTCACAGAGAGATGCAGACATCTGTAATGCTGGTCTGAACATTAGAACAGCTCTCACAGAGAGATGTAGATATCTGTAATGCTGGTCTGAACATTGGAATGGCTCTCACAGAGAGATGCAGATATCTGTAATGCTGGTCTGAACACTGGAACGGCTCTCACAGAGAGAGATGCAGACATCTGTAATGCTGGTCTGAACACTGGAACGGCTGTCACAGAGAGATGCAGACATCTGTAATGCTGGTCTGAACACTGGAACGGCTCTCACAGAGAGATGCAGACATCTGTAATGCTGGTCTGAACACTGGAACGGCTCTCACAGAGACACTTCCACCGCATGCATGAAACTCGGCTGTGACGGCCTGTTGTAATTACAGGACACCTAACAGTTTGGGTAGGAACTGGCCAGGACACCCCCAAACCCCACAGTTAGGTGGGACTTGAACTCACACCCTTCCAGTCTGCAGTTTGTCACATATGCCACTAGACCATGGTGTCTCTTTGTTTTGTTTTGTCCTGTTTTATCTGTATATTTACACAAAGTTCATAATTATTGATTGGTTGTCTGTGTGTGTGTGTGTTTAAAATCAAATTTTTCTAATATCCAAGCTGCTTGGAAAGTATGAAATGTGCATGATGTAAATGATACCAGATCAATGAAGACCAAAAACAAACATAGTGACTGCCAGATCCAAGTCAGGAAGTAAAATCACCCTGTGGGTGGAGGGACAAAAGAGACCCTTCAGACAGTTTGTAAGTGAACTGATTTGAACATTGCTCTTCCGTAGTGTTGTAGGGTGATTTGAACATTACTCTTCCTTAGTGCAGTACTCTTCCTTAGTGTTGTAGGGTGATTTGAACATTACTCTTCCTTAGTGCAGTACTCTTCCGTAGTGTTGTAGGGTGATTTGAACATTACTCTTCCTTAGTGTTGTAGGGTGATTTGAACAGTACTGTTCCTGAGTGTGATGGAGTGGGGATGCAGAATGAGGACTCGGAAGATTGTGACAACAGTTCAGTGTGCAGCGTAAAGATACAGATAGTGCACCTAACCCATGTTCCTGCATAGTTATATGTTTCTGCACAAAACTTTACATGCTATGTGAATTCGGCTACACTGAAATTTAAAGCAGTCTAGTCTCTGATTCAGCTTCTTACCTTCAACAGTCCACTGTGTCAACATTTGTCTTGTCTGAACCAAAGATGAGGTTGGTTTTAAATGCAAAGAAGCTGATCTAGGTTGTTTGAACTTTGCTGATCTTCAATTCACATGTTGCATGAAGTTTTGCTCAAAGTGTGTGATCTGTGCAAGAACAAGGATTCTGCGTAACATGGAGATACACGTGAGCTGCGGGCTGCTGACAGAGACAGATGGAGAGGGGAGGTTGCGTCTGTGGTCCTCAGGTTTCCCCTACGACTACTTCTGTAGTTATGGGCCTGAGTGAGTGAGTGGAAATATAGGGATGAAGAGAAACTTGTGATGAACGTGTCTTCACCCTTGCACTGCAAAGCAAACGTTCACCACTCTTCAGTGTTCCTCATTCTCCAGTCTCAATGGTTCTGAGGAAGAGAGCAGTGTTGACATTTTACATGCCTTTCTGCTTCCCTCCCTCTCTTCTGCTGTCTGTCTGTTTGCCCCCTCATCCTCTGTCTTCTTCTCCTTCCTCTGCCTGTCATTCTCTTTGTCGTGTCTATGGGTTTCTCACTTCTCTCTCTCTCTCTCTCCTTCCCTCTCTTTGCCTCTCTCTCTCTTTCTGTTGCTGCACAGTCTTTTTGCTGCCTGTGACTGGACACAGGATGTTACTGTATATACTAAGAAAGAAATAGAGAGAGGGGGGGGGGTTAGAGATTTATAGATAAGACAAAGGTAAACAGGATTAAGAAGAAAAAGAAAAAGAAAACACCCGAAGGTGCTGGGGAGGACCCAGAGAAGCACTGTCTTCACCTGCCTTTAGAGCAGTCCTGTACCACCCTTGGAGGCCTGCGCTGTGTTGACGATGGGTACAGGCACGCGCAGGACACTCCATTAAGATATCAAGGGACATAACCGCTCCAGAACAGAGGTAAATCAGACTACAAGATGCAACTCATAACAGCCTTAAAGTAGCGTCCCCATGGGTGTACCAGCCCATATTTCATGACTGCAGAGCCCACCGGCGAAAAAACACCACCCTCCAGCTGTCGAGCACACCCCCAGATCCAACCACCCCAGCCCACAGACAGACAGATGAAGACAGTGCCACTCCAGACACAGCCAAGCTTTCACCATACAGTCTTATGTGCCCTCAAGAGAGAATCCAAAGTTGTAGTCTTTCCACTGTCAACAGGACTTTCCCTGTGGTCAGTGGGTCTTTCCTCACCGTCACTGGACCTTTCTCCACGGTCAGCCTAGTTAAGGCAAAGAAGAAAAAGAAACACCCGAAGGTGTTGGGGAGGACCCAGAGAAGCACTGTCTTCACCTGCCTGCCTTTAGAGCAGTCTTGTACCACCCTTGGAGGCCTGCGCTGTTTTGACGATGGGTACAGGCACGCGCAGGACACTCCATAGAAATAGAGAGGGGGGGTGTGTGTGTAGAGATTTATAGATAAGACAAAGGTAAACAGGATTATTATATGAAGACATCTCTTCATTTTTACCATTTTTGTGCTATAGATTATGTGTTATCAGCAGCAGAAACATGTTTGAGAGACAAAGAGGGAGACAAGAGAGGAAGACGAAGTAGTGACAGAGAACGAGATAGTGAAAGAGAAATGGAAACAGAGGGAAAGAGGGGGTTGAGGAAGAAGAGAGAGAGAACACTGGCTACCTCCCAGCTCAGCAAGGATCACAGACCTGGTGGTGTCTTTGCTGTGGCTGCACTCAGCAAGGATCAACAGACACAGTGGTGTCTTTGCTGTAGCTGCACTCAGTAAGGATCAACAGACATGGTGGTGTCTTTGCTGTGGCTGCAGTCAGCAAGGATCAACAGACATGGTGGTGTCTTTGCTGTGGTGACTGCTTTGCTGTGGCTGCACAGACATGGTGGTGTCTTTGCTGTGGCTGCACAGACATGGTGGTGTCTTTTTGCTGTGGCTGCACTCAGCACTCAGCAAGGATCAACAGACAGACATGGTGGTGTCTTTGCTGTGGCTGCATTCAGCAAGGATCAAACAGACATGGTGGTGTCTTTGCTGTGGCTGCACTCAGCAAGGGTCAACAGACATGGTGGTGTCTTTGCTGTGGCTGCACTCAGCAAGGATCAACAGACATGGTGGTGTCTTTGCTGTGGCTGCACTCAGCAAGGGTCAACAGACATGGTGGTGTCTTTGCTGTGGCTGCACTCAGCAAGGATCAACAGACACGGTGGTGTCTTTGCTGTAGCTGCAGTCAGCCAGGATCAACAGAGACATGGTGGTGTCTTTGCTGTGGCTGCACTGGAATGGGCTCAGTCCATCTTTTGCCAGTTTTGTATCTCTTGATGATGCTTACCTTATTCTTTTTTTTATTTTTTATTTTCAGACTGTATCAGCGAAACATTTGCTGAGGTACCTGACCATTGTTGCAAATCCTGCTACCGAGAGGTAGGAGAAAAATTGCACGCACACACACACACGCACACACACAAACACACACACACACAAACATACACACACATACACACACACACACACACACACACACACACACACACACACACACACACACACACCACACACACACACACACACACACACACACAGAGGGAGAAGCAGAGCGAATGAGAAGGAGAGATAATACTCTTGGAAGACAGGTGTATTAAGTAAGCATGTTGATCTTTGAGGAAATCCTTTACTTCAGAAACAGCTCTTGACAAGAGATTAACACAGTTTAAGCTCTATTTCTTCTGTCTGCTTCTCTGTAAGTCTTTTTACAGATAGTTTCAAAGAACTTTGCTTGCACAGACATGTCATAGACATGTCATATGCATACATCCTAATGCAGGCCACACACACACACACACACACACACACACACACATGCTTACATACATGGGCATACATACACACACACACATTCACACACACATGCACAAACGCACATATGCACACACATGCGTGCGTGTGCACACACACACACATACACACACACTCACTTTCTCTCTCTCTCTCTCTTCTGTTTGTCTCTCTTAATCTCATATATACGCATGGATTTATTAACTGTCGTTGTTTTTGTACTACTTACCTGTCCAAACAAATGCTGTATCCCTGTCTGGCATGGAACGTTGCCATATTATTGGATCCCTAAGAAAACAGAATTGGGAGAGCAGGGAGCCAATCTTGCTACATGCTCAGCTAGGCAGTAAGAGTGTTGCCCTTAGTTCACTTCATTGCACCATATTCAAACGAGCGCTGTTTTCTCCCTTTGCTTGGTGAAGGAATACTCCTCCCCTTTCCAACCTCCTCTGGTCTTCAGGGTTAGAGCTCCAGGGTCTTTTTGTTGTTTGTACTCTTGGGTCCGCTCAAGAGGTTTAAAGCTGGCTTTTGTTTCGGGTGAGGAAGCTTCTTTAACTCTTTCTAAACACCGAACACATGCGTGGGTGCATATGCACATACAATTTTTATACCATTGGTATGCTATCTATTCCTTACGATTGCTGCCTATTTTTACTTAAAGAATTAACTGTAACAAAATGATCATACCCAACGCCAGTCCTTATATAACCCAAGCTTTTTATCCCAAATACTAAAACTCACCAAAGAAGGGAAGAGAGGAGGGGTGGGGAAGAGATGTGGGCTTCGGGAGGGGAGACTAAAGATTTGGGAAAGGAGGGAGGGTGGGATCGACAGTGGGGGAGAGGGGGAAGTGATGGGGAAGAAAAAAACCCCACCCAACGACCAACCTCTCACGACTATTGTCACGCCTCTTGGCTTTCTTCATGCCTTCCTTGTGGACCCTTTCGTTTCGCTGTAAGGCTGGCCTCCTTGGGGAATAGCCAACTGGTGGGACAATTTGTAACAAACTCTACATACCACTCTGTGAGAGTGACAGTACACCACACATTAGAACATAAACCCAGACATTTTGTATCAAACACCAAAACATTAAAATCAGCAAGACTATGTCCATTTGTAAGAGAACATAAAGACTGCGCATGGCGTGTACGGGACTGGTTGGAGAGAAAAAAAAAAAAAAAGAAGAAAGAAAAAGAAAAAACCAGCTAATAGTGGAAATTGCTTTTTTTTTCTTTTTTTCTTTTTTTTGGCAGATGAAGAAGACAGTGTGAAGCACCAAAAAAATGAAGAGGTGGATTTTGGCCTTAGGGAGAAAAAAAAAAGAAGAAGAAGAAGAAAAAAAAAATCACCGCCTTAGCTGCTCCATTGATCAGATAACTGATGCCACAAAAAAAAAAGAAAAGAAAAAAAACCTCTTTCTTAACAAAGGACGGTTTTGTACGCAAACTCCTCAACTTGTACTTTATCACTGTCTCCGTCCAGCGTTTGGCTCTGCCATCATGTACTGTGAAATCTTTTGTTACCTCCATCCTCTGTGCTTCAGATGCAAAGTCACATGCCTGCTCTTCGTGTTGCTATAAGCCCTTTTGAGCCTACACTCATGTGACCTTTGGCTTTTGCTCTAAACATTCCCTATGAATAGAACTTGAGTTGCATAAGCCTTCATGAAGGTCTGTCAGTCTTGGCTAGATAGTCACCTGCTTCTCCCCACTGTAAAAGGCTGGTATCAGTGCCAATATTTAGAGACAGGCTAGAGTCCCCCCCCCCCCCCCCCCCTCTTCTCCCCACCCACTCAGCAGTCTTGACCCCTCATTGTTTTGCAAGTGAAGAGGATCAGCTGGAACATGCTTTGCTGTTGGGCATGTGCTATTCTGCTTTCCCCAGGAAGGCTTATGGTTGTTGAGGATGTGCTATTCTGCTTTCCTCTGGTAAGGCTCATGGTTGTTGGGGATGTGCTGTTCCGCTTTCCCCTGGCAAGGCTTATGGTTGAACGGTCTCCCAATGGGAGGAGATTTCAACAGGGGTCCCTGCTGCAAAAAGGGCAAGCCTCAGTAAACACTGGCTGGGAGGCCTTGGCATCCCCTGACCATGATCAAACTCTTTCGAAGTTGTTATGTCTGATGGAGCTTCTCACTCTGTTTTGGTGTAAAAGAAATTGCCACACTTTTGTTATTCCTTGTAACGGGCTGTAACTGATTTCTTTGTTTGGGTATCCCTTCAAATAGGGCTGTTTACCCAGAACAGTTGTCTATTGACTTTGGACACTCCCTTGGTTATGCATGTGCTGTGTGGATATACACTCCCTTGGCTATGCATGTGCTGTGTGGATATACACTCCCTTGGCTATGCATGTGCTGTGTGGATATACACTCCTTTGGTTATGCATGTGCTGTGTGGATATACACTCCCTTGGCTATGCATACACGTGCTGTTTGAAGCCTCTCCTGTGGTATTCCACATTTTAAAGATCAAGTGGTCAAACTTCATTTTTTTTTTACTCTTTGGTACGCATGCAGTCTTGCAGAAAATATTTGTTCTTTCCATTTGATTTGTAGAGGTGATCCTCCTTTTCTGTCTTGTGCATCCTTAGAAAATTGACTATCTTTGAAAATGCACAAAGAGATTTTGTGCCTTGCTGTAGTTTCAACTCCTGTGGTGTATGCTGGGCTTTTGTTCTCCTTATTCAAGTCCTCTCATCTCTCTTTGGGCTAAGGAGCCAGTCATGGTCTTCCACATGATCAGTCTGGGCTCAGTGTCTTGTCTGTCCTTTCCCTGTCCTTCTCCCTCCTTTTCAGGTTGGCAGTGAGCCTTGCGTCATCTTTATACATCCTTTAAGAATTTAAAGGGGGAGAGAGGAGAGAGCAAAAAATGAAAAAAAAAAAAAGAAAGAAAAAATGAACATTTAAAAGAAAAAGTCCCCTCCCCTTCCCCCATGCCTGTTCCTCCAGTAGGGATTGAATTAGGCCAGGGCCAGAAGATGTGGTTATCTTCATCCTGACCAGTGCTGCAGGTGTCTGTGTTTCTTGGGCCTGGTTGACTCCAGGATATATCAAGATAGTCAGTGTGAAGTACAGCCCTGTAATTGAGTCTCAGATCTGAACGGAAATCTGTAGCTTCATCTTCATCATCATCCTCATCCTATGATAGTCAGTGTGGAGTACACCCCTGTCATTGAGTCTTAGATCTGAACAGAAATCTGAAGCTTCGTCTTCACCATCCTCATCCTCATTCATCAGCACTGAAGAAAAAAGTCTCAAATTCTGTGGACCTTCATGCCCTGCTGTCACGGTGACCTCTGTTTTGATGACCTCTCCACATCAGTTCCCTTGGCTTGGGTCACCGGTGCTGGCAAATTAACAGGGACTGTCATTGGACTGACATGGCAGCACCTTGATTGGTTCTGTTTGGGTCACCAGTGTTGGCAAATTAACAGGGACTGTCATTGGACTGACATGGCAGCACCTTGATTGGTTCTGTTTGGGTCACCGGTGTTGGCAAATTAACAGGGGACTGTCATTGGACTGACATGGCAGCATCTTGATTGGTTCTGTTTGGGTCACCGGTATTGGCAAATTAACAGGGACTGTCATTGGACTGGTTGAAAGGGGAACTTACTCATGTTGGTTTCGCAGCTAAGCAAATATTGTGGTCTGCAGGGGGCTTAGTAGGTGGTGCCCTGTGTATGTTGGAACAGAACAGGTGCTACTGAACATCAACAAAGTGACTTGCCTCCTCCTTTGGTGCCCTGTGTATGCTGGAACAGAACAGGTACTACTGGACACCAACAAAAGTGACTTGACTCCTCCTTGTGGATTGCCTCATAGTAACTGGACATTCCTGCCATGGCTGTGGCGGGACAGACCAGGCAGTGGTGTGGGTGCAATGCCACTGAAGTGGCACTGAAGATGAGACCACTGAAAAAAAAAAGAAGAAAAAAAATTAAGCTGCCTCTAAATACCCAGATTCTACTTATCAAAAGTGCAAAAACTAGCTTTAGGGAATACCCCCCCCCCCACACACACACACACACATACACACATACACTCCCTGACTCTTAACAAAGGGTACCCTAACCCCTGTCTTCCTGCTGTTTATTGCTGACTGGTTCCACTCCTGTTGTATTTCATGAAGCCTCAGTGTCTGTTTACCACCTATGTTGCAGTGTGTACCAGATTCCCTGGTACTTTCTTTCACATGTGAAAAATGGTGATGCTGAAGCATGTGATGTGATTTCAGATGGAGCCCAGATGACAAAGGCTTTCAGATTGAGCAAAGAGTGGTGGATTCCAATCCTATCTTGGAAGCATTCGGTGAGGAGAGACTTGTAGAATTTCTTTTCTCAACATGATTTTTTTTTTTCACATTGACATTGTGACTCAAATGGCTAGTCAGATGTGGTGCTATGATATTTGATGTATTTACACACAGTGTGCCCTTTGAGACCTCAGAATTACACACAAAATATAAAATTAGTGCTGTTCAAACACACCACTTTTGAATAAAGTCTCAGGGATGTGAAAACTACACAGAAACACATGTATTTCCTTTTTCATGGAAAAAAAAAGAAAAGAAAAAAAAACCAACTACATTTTGCCTGACCAGCCGTGAGCAATCCAACTGGGGTATATTTGGCAAGGAACATGAATCATGGTGACCTCTGAACCCTAGCCACTGTCGACTGTTTTCTCCAGACTCCCTCCCCCCCCTTCTTCCTATCCCTTTAGTTTACATAAGGAGATCTTAGTGCAGCAGGGGAGAGGTCACAATGAATAGTGAATGGTTGAACAGTCATTTCTGCTTCTGTGTCTTGCCCACTCGTGACCATGGGTAGAAGCAGTTGAGGTTCTGTTGATGACTTCCAGACAGTATCTCTGCATGATTTTGGTTCTTTGCAGCCTTCAAAGACCTGGCCATGGACAGGGCTGCCCACTCCTTCATGTTGTCCTGTCACCAGGTTTTTGTTTTTTTTCCTTTTTTTTTTCTTCCTGCTTCTTTTTCATCCTCTTGGTAGTTGTCATCTGCTGGGTTATCTTTGTGAGGCTGGCTGATGTTGAAATGTACCTGTGTCATGCCATGTCATCTGCAGGGTTATCCTTGTCAGGCTGGCTGATGTTGAAATGTACCTGTGTCATGCCATGTCATCTGCAGGGTTATCTTTGTCAGGCTGGCTGATGTTGAAATGTACCTGTGTCATGCCATGTCATCTGCAGGGTTATCTTTGTCAGGCTGGCTGATGTGATGTTGAAATGTACCTGTGTCATGTCATGTCATCTGCAGGGTTATCTTTGTCAGGCTGGCTGATGTTGAAATGTACCTGTGTCATGTCATCTGCAGGGTTGTCTTTGCCAGGCTGGCTGATGTTGAAATATACCTGTGTCATGTCATCTGCAGGGTTGTCTTTGTGAGGCTGGCTGATGTTGAAATGTACCTGTGTGTCATGTCATCTGCAGGGTTGTCTTTGCCAGGCTGGCTGATGTTGAAATGTACCTGTGTCATGTCATGTCATCTGCAGGGTTGTCTTTGCCAGGCTGGCTGATGTTGAAATGTACCTGTGTCATGTCATCTGCAGGGTTGTCTTTGCCAGGCTGGCTGATGTTGAAATATACCTGTGTCATGTCATGTCATCTGCAGGGTTGTCTTTGCCAGGCTGGCTGATGTTGAAATGTACCTGTGTCATGTCATGTCATCTGCAGGGTTGTCTTTGTGAGGCTAGCTGATGTTGAAATGTACCTGTGTCATGTCATGTCATCTGCAGGGTTGTCTTTGCCAGGCTGGCTGATGTTGAAATGTACCTGTGTCATGTCATCTGCAGGGTTGTCGTTGTGAGGCTGGCTGATGTTGAAATGTACCTGTGTCGTGTCATGTCATCTGCAGGGTTATCTTTGTCAGGCTGGCTGATGTTGAAATGTACCTGTGTCATGTCATGTCATCTGCAGGGTTATCTTTGTCAGGCTGGCTGATGTTGAAATGTACCTGTGTCATGTCATGTCATCTGCAGGGTTGTCTTTGTCAGGCTGGCTGATGTTGAAATGTACCTGTGTCATGTCATGTCATGCAGGGTTATCTTTGTCAGGCTGGCTGATGTTGAAATGTACCTGTGTCATGTCATGTCATCTGCAGGGTTGTCTTTGCCAGGCTGGCTGATGTTGAAATGTACCTGTGTCATGTCATCTGCAGGGTTGTTTTTGCCAGGCTGGCTGATGTTGAAATGTACCTGTACCATGTCATCTTTCTCCCTGAGAGGAACAGTTAAAAGCTGTCAACTCAGGGCTTCCCATTACACCTAGTCATGATCCACAATCAAACATACTTCCTGCATTTATTTCTGTGTGTTCTGTGTAACAACGTTCAAGGTCAAGAGAGCATGCCAGCCGGGGACTAAACTGTTATTTGATCTGTGTGGGTTGCTTGCATTTATGTTCAGCTGGGTGCCAGACAGCCATGTACAAATTCAAAAGGCCATGTCAGTCTTTGATTAACCGTGAATTTGTTGTGTATTTCTTCTGATTTCTGCGCTGTTAGCATATATCGTGGTAAGGAGATTGCCTGGTAAGCTTTGATTTGTTTGTTTGCTTCTGTGTGACTTGTTTCTTGTGTGCATCTCCTGTCAGTGCTGGGTTGTTAGGTGCTGCCAGTGTCACTGGCTCGCATGTGCTTGTTTGTGCCTGCAGCCATTTTTTAGAATAGGAATACACAGAAGTTATCTATCCTTGTTCCTTCCAGACATTTCTTCTGATTTCGGTCAGCTAGGGACAGGATCACAGGTAAGGGTTATCACGATGGTCATGGTTTACATGTCTTTGTTTTTTCTTGTTTCTTGTGTGCATCTCCTGTCTGTGCTGGGTGGTTAGGCGCTGCCAGTGTCACTGGCTCGCAGTTGCTTGTTTGTGCCTGTAATTGTTTTAGAATAGGAGCTACACAGAAGTTATCTCTCCTTGGTGTGAAATGTGATACATCCTTAATATCGGTCAGCTAGGTGCAGGATCACAGAGACATGGATTATTACACCACCATCCTTCTTTGGTTCCCTGTGAAAGATGTAAATTGAATGTGTGACTTTTTCCAGAGACATGAATATGTTACACCACCATCCTTCTTTGGTGTGAAATGTGAAAGATGTAAATTGAACAGAGTGCACTTTTCCAGAGACATGAATATGTGTTACACCACCATCTCTCCTTGGTGTGAAATGTGAAAGATGTAAATTGAACAGAGTGCACTTTTCCAGAGACATGGATATGTTACACCACCATCTTCTTTCTTTGATGTGAAATGTGAAAGATGTGTAAATCAAACTTTAAACTAAGAGCACTCTTCCCTCTGTGCAGGCAATGCTGCCACCACCAGAAATGACAACAGCTCCAGATTTGGGAAATTTATTGAACTACAGTTTTTGAGGTAAGTGGGAGCAAGGTACTCAGTGTTTATTTCATCTGTTTTCCTTTCTTTTCTTCATCTGTTTCATTCGCATTTCCTTTTGTGATTTATTGTCTTCCAGGGTGTGATTTTTATTTTCTTGTCAAGAGGTGAAGGGCAGGAGAGAGTGCTACTTGAATGTGACATAGTATGAGGGATAGTAAAAGGAATCTGGTTTAGATCTCTCATAATGTAATGACGTACCTGTCACAAAAACTTTCAGTCACCCACATAAGATAAAACAAGGATGAGAGATCAAGGACAAAAAACTTTCAGTCACCCACATAAGATAAAACAAGGATGCAGAGATTCAAGGACAAAAACTTTCAGTCACCCACATAAGATATAACAAGGATGTAGAGATTCAAGGACAAAAACTTTCAGTCACCCACATAAGATATAACAAGGATGCAGAGATTCAAGGACAAAAACTTTCAGTCACCCACATAAGATAAAACAAGGATGCAGAGATTCAAGGACAAAAACTTTCAGTCACCCACATAAGATATAACAAGGATGCAGAGATTCAAGGACAAAAACTTTCAGTCACCCACATAAGATAAAACAAGGATGCAGAGATTCAAGGAAGTAATGAAGAACTAGAGCTTTAAATCAGAGAAAGAAGCTGAGAAATATAGTTAAGGGATATCTTGATTTTTTTTTTAAAGTCTGTGTGCTTTCACACCTGTTTGTGTTTGAAATTTCAAAATCTACCCTTGAAATATTATAGAAAACTTTAATTTACCCAGCAATTTATCTGTATGAACCTGTTCTGTCTTTACTAAGCAGTTGGATGGCACACAAGAAGAGTAGACCAGCTTAGCCCAAACACCAGAGCCTGCAATGTGCAGTTTATCTGTATACTGTCATTAGTAAGGAGCTGGATGGCACACAAGAAGACTAGACCAGTTAAGCCAAGCACGAAGAGCCTGCAATGTGCAGTTTGACCCAAGTCATGGGCAGTGGCTCTCGGAAATATTCAGTGAATGGCTGACGATTTACTACAAAGAAAACTGTTTTGCATGCAGGGCTTCAAGTCAAGAACACACAAACCATGCGCTGAACTAGAAAGTCCTGTACATGGAAAAAAAGTGAAAGGGTATGAATATGTAAAGAAAAGGAGTGAAAGGTTATGAACATGTACTGATTTTACAACAAAGGGTCTCATTACATATGATTTCAGTCGAAGAACTGAAAATGCCGCTGACATGTTGGTTAAAAACATTGGTTGGTGGAATGTCCTTTTCTCTCTCCCCTTGCTCATCCATCAGTCAGTCAGTCAGCAAAAGCCTTACATCTAGTTGAACGTGAAATGCTGACTGGTGCGTATGATTTGCTTTCTTTACATGTCACCATGACAACAGTAAACCATAAAGGAATGAAAGCTAGTCAGCCTAAGGCGAAAAAAAAAAGGAGAAAATAGCTGGTGCAAGGCAGAAGCATTTGTCAGAATTAGGGTTTTTCCATCCACCATAATCAGAACTTCCCCTGAAGAGACTGACTGAACTGCCTGTGGAGACTCAGTGTCAACAGAGCAGACTGACAAGAAAGTGTTTCCACCACTGTCTGCCCTAAACCTTTACCTTAGCAGTATACAAACTACCTTGCTGACTCAGTGTCAACAGAGGAGACTGACGACACCACTGTCTGCCCTAAACCTTTACCTTAGCAGTATACAAACTACCTTGCTGATTCAGTGCCAACAGAGCAGACTGACAAGAGTGTTTCACCACTGTCTGCCCTAAACCTTTACCTTAGCAGTATACAAACTACCTTGCTGACTCAGTGTCAACAGAGGAGACTGACGACACCATGCCCTAAACCTTTACCTTAGCAGTATACAAACTACCTTGCTGATTCAGTGCCACAGAGCGGACTGACAAGAGAGGTTTCACCACTGTCTGCCCTAAACCTTAATTTAGCAGCAGAAAAACCAAGAAATGAAACCTCAGAAGGTAAAAGAAATGAGAAAACACTACATGAAAATGAAGACCATCATGTGAACCTCATCAGGAGCGGTCAGGTTCAGGGAGGTGCCATACAGACCTACCTGCTGGAGAAGACCCGGGTGATGCATCAGGGACACAGGGAGAACAACTTCCACGTCTTCTATCAGGTGAACCTCATTCCCTGTCTTATGCTGCCAGTCCGCCATTGTTTGCCTTCTTCACATATCCTATCTTTCAATATCTTTTGTCAGGTAACTCGTCTTTTTTGTCTATTATCAGGTAACCCATCTTTCCATGTTTTCTGTGAGGTAACTCTCTTTTTTTTTGTATTTTCTGTGATGTAATCTATCTTTGTGCGTGTTCAGGTGAATTCTAGCATGACTACTTCTGCATCCTCTTGGCTATAGGACTTTTTTCTTAATCTTTCTTTTTTTTTTTTTTTTTTTTTTGTCAACCAGGATTTCTGTAATTGTTATTGAGTGGGTCCTCTATATATGAGTCTTCAAGAATAACAAAAGTGTTTTTTTTATCACATTTGTTATTGGCAGTATAGCCAGTATAGTTGGTTTAGAAAATGATTTTAGAGAAACAGAAACGAGCATTGAAAACTTGTCAGTACTGTAGAAAGATGTGTTTGTTCATGAAGAAAGACATGTTTGTTCATGAAGAAAGACGTGTTGTTTGTTCCTGAAGGGTTTGTCCTGTGGTCAGGGGTGTGCCATGTGATGACAGATGACAGCAGTGAACCCTGAAGAGCAGAGCTATCCTGACTGGGTGGGGGTCAGGGCGGCATGAAATGGCCGACATCCAGTTCCACTGTCTGCCTCACAACCAAGGTGGGGGGCATTACAGTGAAGTAGGCATCACAGATAAAAAAGAAGGACAATGGAGAACAATCAGGGTGGGCAGCATTACGATGAAGTAGGCATCACAGATAAAAAGAAGGAAAACGCAAAACAATCAGGGTGGCAGCATTATGGTGAAGTAGGCATCACAGATAAAAGGAAGGAAAATGGAGAACAATCAGGGTGGCAGCATTACGGTGAAGTAGGCATCACAAAAAAAAAACCGAAGGAAAATGGAGAACAAACGTTTATTCTCTGATTTGGAACCATGACTTCTTTACTAGATTTTTGTGGTGATTTTTGTGGAACAATACAGCGTCTGGTGTATGTATGTTTTGAACATGCACATGTGCGTCTTTAGTGTGTGCGTTTGTGCATGATGGATGTGTGTGTGTGTGTGTGTGTGTGTGTGTGTGTGTGTGTGTGTGTACGCACATGTGTGTGCGCACACATGTGCTTGTGTGGATTGACATTATGATTTATATCTTTCTCTAGTCTGCGTCAAAGATTAATGAATGGTGCACCCAACATTTTAGGGTGTTATTGATATTTTACAATTTCTTGTTGTATGAGCATCTGATATCCTGTGTTTGCTATCCCCTCGTGTGGATAGACGTATCACTGATTCAGTTATTTTCATACACATACTTGAGAAACTAATTTATCTCTGGTTTAGTTATTGTCATACGCATATTTGAGAAGTTGTCTTGGTTGATCTCTGATTCAATATTGTCATACATATGATTGAGAACTTATCTTGATTTATGATCTGAAATCGTTAGATACTTATCATCAAGTATTTTCTGAAAAAAAGATTGTACTCCACAAAGCGTTGATGTAATGATTGACAGTGAGGGTGAGAGGAATGATGCTGTGTTTCAGACTGCAGTGAGAACACCGAGTTGAAGGACACGCTGGATGCCATGAGCCGCATAGGGCTGTGTGACAACAGTCAGAAACAGATCTTTCAGGTCAGACATGTTGGGTGCAGAGAGAGAGAAAAATGATGTTGTGTGTTTGTAATTTGCATGGCATCATCATGTTTAAAAGATGTGTGCTTGTGAGAACGCAGGGACCCTGGCTCTTCATACACTTAATCACCCTTGGACATTAAGAATTTGTTTTATCTCCTCCTTTTTCCCTCTCTCTCCTACTCTGTCAACCTCTTTCTCTAATACTCACACATGCACACACTGACATACACATCAAAGGTTTATGTACATGTGCAAAATCTTTGGGAAATGTACTCATAGAATGGTAAATTTATGTGGGAATTCTTTTTCTTTAACTGAATAGATTTTGAGAGACATTCTACTGAGATGGAACATTTCTTAGTCTTTATAAAGGTTTCTTTCCAAACAAATGCATTCCAGATATTGACATCATTATAAATTTTTGGAAGCATTGTTTGAAATCATTTTCACAGTGAGATCTCCAGTTTCTGGTGACTGCTTATCATTTGGGCTGTCAGTGTGTGACAGAAATGAGCACACACAGTTAATGAACTGTTCCATCATAGTAGCTCACATAAACCAATAAGTAAAATTGTTCCCTAAATGCTGTGTTGCAGACTGCAGTGAGAACACGGAGTTGAAGGACACGCTGGACGCCATGAGCCGCATAGGGCTGTGTGACAACAGTCAGAAACAGATCTTTCAGGTCAGACATGTTGGGTGCAGAAAGAGAGAACAATGATGTTGTGTGTTTGTAATTTGCATGGCATCATCATTTAAAAAAGATTGTGTGCTTGTGAGAATGCAGGGGGCCCTGGCTCTTCATACACTTAATCACCCTTGGACATTAAGACCTTTGTTTTATCTCCTTTTTTTTTCTCTCTCTCTCTCCTACTCTGTCAACCTCTTTCTCTAATACTCACACATGCACACACTGACATATATATCAAAGGTTTATGTACATGTGCAAAAAATCTTTGGCAAATTACTCATAGAATGGTAAATTTATGTTGGGACTTTCTTTAACTTAATAGATTATTTGAGAGACATTCTACTGAGATGGAACATTTCTTGTTCTTTATAAAGGTTTCTTTCCAAACAAATGCATTCCAGATATTGACATCATTATAAATTTCAGAAGCATTGTTTGAAATCATTTTCACACTGAGATCTCCACAGTTTTTGGTGACTGCTTATCATCTGGGCTGTCAGTGTGTGACAGAAATGAGCACAAGCAGTTAATGAACTGTTCCATCATAGTAGCGTACATAAACCAATAAGTAAAATTGTTCCCTAAAACAATAAATAGAACCTGATAACAGTGCCTGTCTACAAAAACCATTTAACTTTATTGAGTAGGAATGATTGTTCTAGTGAGAGCACACAAATATGTACAGAGACTGAATACCTATGGTTCTATGTGCAGAGAGAAACATGAAACAGATTGTGACTAATTGTGATGTTTCATGCAAAAATCATGAATAATTTATGTTAAGTTAAAGTTAAAGCTAAAACTGAGTTATTTATGTTAAACTGTCATCAGAGTCTTAACTTAGAGTTGAATTCACACATCTTAAGAAAATTAAGATTTTTTTTTTTTTTTTTTTTTTTTTTTTTTTTTTAGTTTTTAGAATTCACTCAATGTGTTGATCACATTTTCTCCTATTCTGTAAATCTTTCACTGTTAAACATGTTTTCCACATCAGCACCACTAGGCCTCAGTCCAAACCTTTGGCACTATTGAATACAAGCTGAGGTCTAGTCTGAGACCAAAGCGGAAGGTTACAGCACAATCTCCATCATCACTGGTGACCATTATTTAATAGAAATGAGGTATCAGATTCTGAGTTTTAGTGCTCTGCTCTTATGGTGACCTCAGTATCAGTTTCTTCTCTGAGTATTCATTTCTCCTTCATACCCATGCTCATGGTGACCTCAGTATCAGTTTCTTCTCTAAGTAGTCATTTCTCCTTCGTACCAACTCTCATAGTGACCTCAGTACCAGTTTTCTCTCTCAGTAATTTCTCCTCCACACCAACTCTCATGGTAATTGCCTTTGGCAAATTCATGGGAACTGCCATTAGACTGGGAGTAGTTGTGTAAAGGAGGATGCTCACTCATGCTTGCACCGCGTGTTAGCAGTTACTGTTATCAGCAAGGTGCTTGTGAGTGCTGTCTGGCATTACTGGCATGAAACAGATAACACTGAGCGCTTCCAAAGTGACTTGGCGGCATTGAAGCGGCTATATTGCTGGGTTACCCATGACTCTGGGATATTGATAGCTCCCTGAAGACTGCTGGTACTGAGCCTCAGCAGGATGACCTCGGGTGTGGCTTTGAGCAACATGTGATTAGTGCCAGTGAGATGGCATGGAAACTGGAACAGCAGAATGAGCCAACAAAAGACAACTGATTGCAACAAAAGTGAGATGAATCCTACATTGAGCTGATATGCTACAGAGTATTACATAGGGATTATGCTCAGCTTCAGGCGTAAATTCTTCTTACTCCTGAAAATGAGGGTAAGTTCTCCGAAGGTGGCGTCTAGTGGCAAGGTGAAGAAATCAAGACCAATCATATTGACAATGCCCTCATCCTGTACATGGTCACCTGGCATTTGCTTGTGAGGATGGAAAGTACACAGGCTGGTTTCCGGAGTTCAGTTGGGGAAGGCTAACTGAGGAACATTACCCTGTGGGTGTGCAGGTGTTGCTGGCCATTCTCTACCTGGGAAACCTGGGCTTTGTGCCAGCCTCTGAGGACAGCAGTAATCTGGAGGGAAGTTTTCAGTGAGTTATGGTGTTTTTTTCCCCTTATTTCTGTGTTATATTACACATTGACACCACCACTATGTCAATTCCTCTCTTACACAGTTTGTGTAATGATCACCTTGAGCCATGTTGTAGACTGGGTGCACTGCCCAAGGTTACTTGAATTGATGATGTAATGTTGCACCTTCATGTTTTGAACAGAGCAATGCTTTCATGCTTGTAGAGAGGCATGAGTTAGTTACTTTTTCCTCAATTTACCATCTTGTTTGAAAGACTTGTACCCAGATCACTGTTTAATTAAGACCGTGTTGAGAGAGGGAGTGAAAGCTCTACTGTGCAAAATTTGAGCTACAGATGTAGGTGCTATATGATTTCATCGGCAGATGAGTTATCTGCTAGGCTTCATTTTATCATGTAGTTATTGTAGGTATAGGTCCAAGCCATGCTCTAGCACTGGAACACAGGTCCATCAACAGGTGTATCTCCAGCAGATTTGATGAGCCACAATAGGAGCAAAATGATGAATGTATTGCATAGATAGCTGTATTTCCTACAGCTTTATGGATGTCCAAAGAGAATCCTTTCTTTTCCCTGAAACATGAAGCGTTAAGAAACGTGAAGGGCAGGGTTAACTTCCATGCATTTTGGCTGTCTGAATGTGGTGTGGTGAGCAGTTCACATGTGTTTCGGCTGTCTGAATGTGGTGTAGTGAGCAGTTCGCATGTGTTTTGGCTGTCTGACTGTGGTGTGATGAGCAGTTTACATGCGTTTGGCTGTCTGAATGTGGTGTGATGAGCAGTTTACATATCACTTATGATCTATGTGAGGGTATGTGTGTGTGTGTGTGTGTGTGTGTGTGTGTGTGTGTGTGTGTGTGTGTGTGTGTGTGTTGATTGACAGGCTTGTTGTGTCAGAGCGATGACCAGGACTCTGACGATTTTTCTCATTGAGGTGTCAGGTATTGCTCTGACTGCTCCGACCCTTGCATGAACCGGGACTGTTGTTCTGTTGGAGATGAGGGAATTGGGTTCACTCATTGCCATGTGTGCTTCTGCATGATAAAATTGGCCCCCTAAAGATAAAGAATACTGGGCTACAAAGTATTTAAAAGTAAATGACATTTGATAGTTGATTTCATTTAAAAAAAGATTATTACATGAGCAACATAAAGTACTTTTACTTTTTGCTTTATTCTTTTTTTTTTTATCACTCTGTTAATTGTACAGAAAAGTGCTTGATTTGAACTTCTTTGCATTAAAAGAGATAAACGTTGTTCATGTAGACTTTAAACTGTTTGGGCTGCAAAGAGAGTGTGCACGTAAAGCTTATTTATCTTCTAACTTTGCAAATAACAGACCCCAGCCATACAGCTCACATGTCGAAATCTATAAAACCCATGTTTCCCCCTAATAACAGACCCCAGCCATACAGCTCACATGTCGAAATCAATAAAACCCATGTTTCCCCCTAATAACAGACCCCAGCCATACAGCTCACATGTCGAAATCAATAAAACCCATGTTTTCCCCCTAATAACAGACCCCAGCCATACAGCTCACATGTTGAAATCAATAAAACCCATGTTTCCCCCTAAAGATCCAAAGGTTAAAGTCACAAAGCTTGGTGGCTGCAGGGGTGGTGAACTAGTGGAGGTTTATCATGTGTGTGGTGCTTGGTGTTAAGAAAGGCAGAGGCCTCTCTCCTGCTGCTATAACCATATCCCTGACCTGAGCCGGGTATGCTTTTACTGCTTGGTGGATAGCCTTAGAAATGCAGCCCCATGAGTGGTTTGAACTGACAACTGTCAGCCCCACTGGCAAACGGCCTACCCATTTGACCGTATGCCCCTCACATTTAGGGGATTCCTATTCTAGGAGTTAGTAATGCCTACCCATTTGACCGTAGGCCCCTCACATTTAGGGGATTCCTATTCCAGGAGTTAGTAATGCCTAACCATTTGACTGTAGGCCTCTCACATTTAGGGGATTCTATTCCAGGTGTTAGTAATGTTCTGCATAAAGCTGTCTTTGGTCTCACAGAGGAATGTGTTCTTGTGACACATGACAGACGAATGCATGTCTTTTTTTTTTTTTTTTTTTTTTTTTTTTGTAAACAGATTCAGGGCTCAGGGGTAGAAACTTGATGCAGTTCAAATGTTTTATTTCAACATAACAGAATGAAAAGGAGACACAGAGAGTGTTGACTCCACTGAATGTTCATATTAAATGGGCTTCACAGCGCATTTTTGTCAGCGTCTGCTTTTACTGGACCATACTGTGTTTGTATTTTTACTGTTGATTTTGGAGGTTTGTTTTACCTTTTGAAGTTGCACTTGTTTGTTTACTTGTGATTTTTTTTTTTCTTCTATTCAAGAACATTTGATTCAGGTGTTGAAACATGATGTTGATAATGTGATATTTCTAAAGTGTTTTTCCCACACCTTTAAGTGCTTCACATTGTGAAATGAATACATATTTAAACTTCTGCACTTAGAAGATATAATGAATACACATTTACACATCTGCACTTAGAAGACATAATGAATACACATTTACACATCTGCACTTAGAAGACAGACTGACTCACATGTCCATACATCCTGATTTCCACCCTCCCCTCCACCCCTCAACCCCCCCCCCCCCCCCCCCCCTGTCCCCCTCCTTCACCATCTCTGCTGCCAGCCTTGCCTCCCGATCAGTTCGCCTGTAATCCCACTTCCCCCTCTCTCCCACCTACCTCCACTTCCTAATACACATAAACTGACATTCCCACACACATGCACACACACACACTCACACACACACACACACACACACACACACACACACACACACACACACACACACACACACAGAGTTGCACACATATACACACAGAGAAGATTCATAGGAACAAATACACAGATGTGTTTGCTCCACATTGGCATACAAGACCCTGACTATATAATCACGTAGACAGTTACTGTTTGAAATAAAAAGATGACTTGATTGACTATATCATAGAGATATAGGAAATTGGCTCCATATTCAAGCTTTTCAATAGGAAAAGTTTCCAAGGTCAAGTGTTTTTGTTTCCAGTGAAAATTGGTGGCATGATCTAAACAGATGGCAAAGCGATATTCTCGGTCACAAGTTAAACAGATGGAAAGTGATATACTCCATCACAAGTTAAACAGAAGGGAAAGCGATATACTCCATCACAAGTTAAACAGATGGGAAAATGATATACTCCATCACAAGTTAAACAGAAGGGAAAGTGATATATTCCATCACAAGTTAAACAGAAGGGAAAGCAATATACTCCATCACAAGTTAAACAGAAGGGAAAGCGATATATTCCATCACAAGTTCACAGAGGTAGTGAGGAGGAAGTCCAAAAAGCAGTTATCTTGTAACAGAAAACATCATAGTTTAAAAGTTTGCATTCCATTCTGCTTGAGACAGACAGCCAGTGAAGAGAGTAAAAAAGAGAAGTCACATGTTCAAACTTCCTTGAACTGACAATATGATGATTGACATTGTTCTGAATTCTGTAGAATTCATCAAGGTTTCTCAAGATCCTGTATAGAAGATGCAATTAACACAGAAATTTCAAATGATTTTCTTAATATTTAGGAAAGATGCAGTGTGAAATCAGCTTCAGCAAAGACATTTGTGCCTCATTTCAGGCCTGAACTTTTCAGTGGTGTGTGTGTGTGTGTGTGTAAATGTGTGTGTGTGTGTGTGTGTGTGTGTGTGTGTGTGTGTGTGTGTGTGTGTGTGTGTGTGTGTGTGTGTGTGTGCAGTATCAGATCAGGCCCTGGAGAAAAGTGCTCAGCTGCTGGGTTTGAACCCAGACCACCTCAGGCAGACGTTGCTTCACCGTGTCCTGCAGGCCGGGGGCCGCCAGCGACAGAGCCCTTTTCGTCAAAAACCCATCACCATCGCTGAAGCTGGCAGTCGCCGAGACATCCTGGCTATGTTGCTGTATTCCAGGTAGTGCCACAGGGCTCTGTGAATATTCCAGGTAGTGCCACAGGGGCTCTGTGAATATTCCAAGTAGTGCCACAGGAGTCTGCGAAATCATTCCGGTCTGATAGGAGACTTTCGTTTTATTTTCTTTAAATGTATCAGTACTGATAATGAATTGGCTCATCAGGCAGGAACTGTGACATTCTTGTGATGGATTAGATGACATCAAAACATGGTAATTTTTTATGACATCTCTCATATGGAACACCATTCATGAATCTAACAGGGTCAATTATTTGTTTAATTAAATGCTAAAACCCATGTGCACGCTCTACTTTGATTAACATGTTGACTGTTAGAGAATTAATTACCCTTTGACATTCCAACATGTTAGAGGAAAGCTGAATTGCTATCCAACCCCTCTGCTGTGAGAACAGCTCCCAGACAACCCAAAACAAGTAAGTCCACGATTATGTTGTCAGTACTCAGATAAAAACCGATCTATCCATGCGGCCATCTAGTGAAGGAAATCTTGCACCACACCCCATTGTGGGCTGACCACCAATAAAACCCCTTTCCTTTTCAGCCAGTCCAGATGAACACACTGAACATGTCTCTTAACCGGCAGTGAATTCAGCTTCATGGCAAAAGTCATTAGAAATGCCCATTTGGGGGTGCAGGACATTGCAAGGGTTGTTGTGATCAGACTGGCTTGTAGCCAGCAGCGTTTTTTTTTAGAGAGCAGTCTTATCATGTACTGAAGCTGCTGCTCTCATTAGGTTGGATTGGGAAGGCAGGCACAGTATGTTGTGAACAGTGGAGTTGACATGGCAGAGGTGGAGGTGTGAACAGTAGGATGTCCTGAACGCTTCCTTCAGTGGTGTCAAGACACTCTGTGTTTCCAGAGGAAAAGAGAAACATTGCCAGTAATTCAATGGAGACAACTTTGTCTCTATTTAAAAAAAAAACTTGTTTGCAGTCTTCAGTGATAAGGAAAATATTGAAAGCTAAATGTTGGAAATGTTTTCAGTGGTTAGAGAACATTATTAGCGGAAGTTTTTTTTGTTTTTTTTTTTTGTAAATAGAAAAGGTTGATGTGAGCATTTTCATGGTTGTCTTTATTCTTTTGAGTCTTTTTGATGTTTTTCAGGCTGTTTGAATGGCTGGTAGGATTCATCAACAGTCGAATCAAGGCAGAAGTCTTTGACAGTGTCATTGGTAAGTAAGCATAGCGACATAATCAGGTGAAATAGACCTGACAGCACTAAAGGAACATAACATACGGCCATAGGATAGCACTAAAGGAACATAACATATGGCCATACGATAGCACTAAAGGAACATAACATATGGTCATAGGATAGCACTTAAGGAACATAACATATGGCCATAGGATAGCACTAAAGGAACATAACATATGGCCATAGGATAGCACTTAAGGAACATAACATATGGCCATATTTTTCAACAACAAAAATTGTTGGATCAAGTCTACTAGGATCAGTTAGAAATGTTTAACAGTGCACAACAGGTAAGGAAACAGCAGTAGTGCTCACTGATCATTGTCAACAGAAAGATGTGAATGGTGTGGCCCTTCATGCCCCGCTCCTGTACCAGGTCATGGTGTCGCCTTGACCTCATTCTAACTGCCCCTGTCTGCACCAAAGTAATCAGTACTTCTTACATTGCTGATACAGCAAATGATTGCTAGTTTCACCTGCGTTAAAACTTTCATGTTTTTTGTTGTTGTTGTCATTACGGACTTGGGGAAGTGTTAGATATTGGAAGTATATGTTCCATGGTGACATATTTCCTGTAGTATGCATTCCATGGTGACATATTTCCTGTAGTATGCATTCCATGGTGACATATTTCCTGTAGTATCCGTTCCATGGTGACATATTTCCTGTAATATGCGTTCCATGGTGACATATTTCCTGTAATATGCATTCCATGGTGACATATTTCTTGTAGTATGCTCTCCAATGACATATTTCCTGTAGTATGCATTCCATGGTAACATATTTACTATGGTTGCAATGGGAATGAAAAAACGTATTGTGGAAAAGGAAATGATTAGTGTGACTTTTATCAGTTAAGTACAAAAATCATCTATAACAGGGAAAACAACACACTTGAACACATATCAGAGGGAGATGCCAGAAACATTCAGTGTAGACTAAAGGGAGTTCTGTCAGCTTTTAAAGGCATGCATAATGCAGTAAGTGTAGTCATATAAGCACTTCTACTTGTGATTCCTCATAACCGTTATACTCAGAGTCAGAACTAGGAGGATGATAGTGATTTCAAAGTTATAGCTGTTAGCTGTTGTACACACAGAACTTGTCATCCAGGGGTTGAACATTCTTTGAAGAGAAACAGAAAGCCTAGTAACTCATGATAGTTTGCATAGTAGTTTGTCAGTTGATGACTGTTACTGGCAGCGTCAGACGGGTAAGGTGGTGATGCTGTGTGCCAGGTCTGCTGGACATCTACGGCTTTGAGATCTTCCCTCCAACCAACAGTCTGAACAGCTGTGCATTAATTATGCTAATGAACGTCTGCAGCAGCACTACGTCACTCACTTTCTGAAAAATCTACAGGTCAGTGAGTGTGAAATGGTCTGAGTGTGTGTGTGTGTGTGTGTGTGTGTGTGTGTGTGTGTGTGTGTGTGTTTGTGAGTGAGTGTATGTTTGTGTGTGTGTGTGTGTGAGAGAGAGAGAGAGAAAGAGAGCATATTTTGAAGGAAACGATTGAGATACTTTGTTTAGTCATTGGGATGTTCACCAAGCACATAATTTATTTTCGTCCACATTGCAAGTACAGCACAATGACAGAAGAAAGGTACTGACGTGTTTAGCAGACTTGTTTACCCTCACGATTTTGCCTTATTTTGTACATGTTTGGTAAAAGATATGATGAATATGACAAACTGAAAAAAAGAGAACATGGGAAAGAAAAAAAAAACCTCTAGAGAAGATGTTCTTGTACTTGAGATGTGCAGCCATCATATTGTCTTGGTGTGCTTTGACTGAAGAACGACAGCTCTCGCTAATTCTTGCATGGAAATTCATGTCTGGCTGTGCCAGAGTCATCAACAACATACTGATACATTGGAACAATAGGGGGACTACAGTCCATGAAATATCTACAAAAAAAAAAAAAAAAAAAAAGGAAGACTTGTGAGAGAGCATGAATTGATGCCAGGGTGTGTGTAGAAGAATCAGCTGTGAAAGTTGATTGAATAAGGAGAAAGTCTTTCTACTCTCACCCCTCAAAGATCAGGTATGGTTCTACCTGGCCTCTGCTGTGTCAGTAGTACCAGGAGAAAGCTTACTAGGTGAAAACAGTTTAAACGTATCCCCCCTCCCACTTATACAAACATTTGGAGGATCACCTTTCCAATCCCCTTTACATAAGCTTTGAAAGATCTGTATGCAAAGTTTAAAGAAAATGCACTCATTTTAGTTGAAAAGTACACAGATAGCTGTTTTAGGGTAAACAGGTCTGGTTTTGTCGCTTTCTCCTTTATTCCATGTCCTGAATTGACCTTTTGTCTTGCATTCCTGTAAGATTCATGCATGCGCTATCACCATACATAGCACATTAAATCTGACAAAGAATGGAAACAACACAGTGAGCTTCGTTGTCCCTGCCAGTTAGTTCTGTTATTTGAACATGACGTAACAGCTTTTAGATTTCCCTGTCATTTCTTATTTTCCATTGTTGTTTTTGTCTTGCCCTTGTGCTATGATGGCTGCCTGCAGTGCATAGTGTAGCTTGGATGCAGATGGAGTATGCGGAGGAGTGCCCTGCAGTGGGTGCCCATCGACTACAATGACAACCGGCCCTGTGTCAACCTGCTGGACGGCAGACTCAGCATCTTCAGTCTGCTCAATGAGGTGGGATGGTTTTTTGCTGGTGTTATCATCATGACAGGGAAAACGATGAAGAGCTTGCTGGCTGGATCATTGAAGTGATGGTTGGAGGGCAAGTCTGGCTGAATGAATGTGGTCAGTGCCAAATTCTGTGGCCCTCCAGTGTCTTGCCCTCCTGGATGAACTTGCGTTCAATTTTCCATAGCTGCTAACCCTCCTCATTTTTTTTTTCTGAAATTTCCCTATTCTAAAAACTATTCCTGAAATAAATAAATAGTGAAAAATATAGAATTTCAAATTTTTTGTTTGAAAATATGGGTTTTTGGGGTCAAATTTTGGATAGGACTACTGACTTTATTGCAGAAAAAAGTCCAAATGTTGTTGCACAAGAGTCAGCAACTGCATGTAATATAAAATGCATTTTCCTTTTTTCCTTTTTATCTCTGATTTTGGGGCAAAAAAATGAGATGTGTGAGTGATATGAAGTGCATTAGCAGTGCAGTTTTGTGTGAGAGAAAACCATATAGTTTTTAAAAAAAAACGGCTTTTCTTCATGCTGACATTTGTGGGCATTTCTCTTTGGTCGCTTTAACACAGTTTTAGAAATAAACCGAAAAATTTATGCTATGTTTATGGAGAGTTAGTTAGTTGTGTTTACTATTCAGTGGTGTAGTATAAAAGGATGAGGCGTGTGAAGTTGTAAAGTTCTGCAAGAAGATTAGATGTGTGAATAATGTAAAGTTTCATGTGCAAAATGAGGTGGCTTGCAACTGTTCTGAACTTTGGTGTGGTTGGACCATGAGGGTGTACCAGAACAGAACATGTGATGTGGAATGAGATGTGGTTTGTGCAGGTGTACCAGAACAGAACATGTGATGTGGAATGAGATGTGGTTTGTGCAAGTGTACCTGAACAGAAGGTGTGATGTGGAGTTTGGTGTGGTTTGTGCAGGAGGTGTACCTGAACAGAACATGCGATGTGGAATGAGATGTGGTTTGTGCAGTAGGTGTACCTGAACAGAAAGTGTGATGTGGAGTTGGTGTGTGGTTTGTGCAGGAGGTGTACCTGAACAGAAAGTGTGATGTGGAGTTAGATGTGGTTTGTGCAGGAGGTGTACCTGAACAGAAAGTCTGATGTGGTTTGTGCAGGAGGTGTACTTGAACAGAAAGTCTGATATGGAGTTTGGTGTGGTTTGTGCAGAAGGTGTACCTGAACAGAAAGTCTGATGTGGAGTTTGGTGTGGTTTGTGCAGGAGGTGTACCTGAACAGAAAGTCTGATGTGGAGGCTCTGAGGGACAAACTTCTGCAGCTGGGCTCCAAGTCCCAGAACTGCCTGCGCTCGGCGCCGCTCTCTGCCACTGACCTCCCTTCCTTTGTTGTCCAGCATTATGCTGGTGAGGTCCACTACGCTGTGTCTGACCTGGTGCCCAAGAATAAGGTATGCCTCCCTAAACAAATTGTGATTGATGATGCTACATTCAAGACCTGTTTAGTCACAATACAGGGTGTTTTTTGTGTGTGTTGTTGTTGTTGTTTTTTTAGGGGGGAAGAGGGTGATAAATGTGATTGTTTAAATAGTCTGTTATTACAAATATATATGCATAAAAAATAATGTTTTGTAATATGAAATCCACATACACATGTTACCAGTTTATTTCAGTGATGTATGCACCAAAGAAAGGGATAGAGTATGAACGAGATGGAGGAAAGAGAGGGATAGAGTATGAATGAGGTGGAAGAAAGAGAGAGGGATATAGTATGAATGAGGTGGAGGAAAGAGAGAGGGATAGAGTATGAATGAGGTGGAGGAAAGAGAGGGATAGAGTATGAATGAGATGGAGGAAAGAGGGATAGAGTATGAATGAGATGGAGGAAAGAGAGGGATAGAGTATAGAGTATGACTGAGATGGAGGAAAGAGAGAGGGATAGAGTATGAATGAGATGGAAGAAAGAGAGAGGGATAGAGTATGAATGAGATGGAGGAAAGAGAGGGGCTGGGGTAACTTTGAACTGCTTTTCATTGGACATTTTATTCTCACTGTTCAGTGGAACCTGTTTCCTTCCCCTGTGTGTGTGTGTGTGTGTGTGTGTGTGTGTGTGTGTGTGTGTGTGTGTGTGTGTGTGCATGCTTGAGAGAGTGTGTGTGTGTGTGTGTGCTTGAGAGTGTGTATGCGTTATATGTGTGTGTGTCTGTGTGTGTGTGTGTGTGTGTTTGCATACTTGAGTGTGTGTGTGTCATGGCGTGTTTGTATGTGTAACAGACAAAACACGCCCATTACAGTATGACGCTAATCGTTGAAGGTCATAGGGAATTGGCAGAGTCGGAGCTCAAGCATGCGCATTCATGTTTGTGTATGCATCTATTTGTGAGTGTGTGTGTATGTGTAAGATTTTCTGGATTGTGAGTATCTTTAAGGTGATGTTTGTGATTTTTGTGTGGGTATGAATCTGTGATGTGTTCCAGGTTTATTGCTTATATGTTATGAACTTTACGTCATGTAGTGTTTCTAACGAGTCTGTAAAGTAAAGAAAAATTCCTAGTGGGCTCTTAAAGCATTATTTAACTGAATTGAAAAAAAATGTGCAGACTTTAATAATCAGATCAGAATAGCTTTCTTTTTGTAGAGATGTGTCCCAGAAACCTTTTCTTTCACTGTAGACCCAAGGAACCTTGCTTCCTATTCAGACCTACAATGCATTGCTGGCTGTAAAGACACAGGAAACCTTGCTGCCCATAAAGACACAGGATACCTTGCCGCCTGTAAAGACACAGGAAACCTTGCCGCCTGTAAAGACACAGGATGCCTTGCCGCCTGTAAAGACACAGGATGTGTCTGTAAAGACATAGAATGCCTTGCTGGCTGTAAAGACACAGGATGCCTTGCTGCCTGTAAAGACACAGAATGCCTTGCTGGCTGTAAAGACAAAGGATACCTTGCTGCCTGTAAAGACACAGGAAAGCTTGCTGCCTGTAAAGACACAGGATACCTTGCTGCCTGTAAAGACGCAGGATGCCTTGCTGCCTGTAAAGACACAGGATACTTTGCTGCCTGTAAAGACACAGGATACCTTGCTGCCTGTAAAGACACAGGAAAGCTTGCTGCCTGTAAAGACACAGGAAAGCTTGCTGCCTGTAAAAGACACAGAAAGCTTGCTGCCTGTAAAGACACAGGATACCTTGCTGCCTGTAAAGACACAGGATACCTTGCTGGCTGTAAAGACACAGGATACCTTGCTGCCTGTAAAGACACAGGATGCCTTGCTGCCAGTAAAGACGCAGGATGCCTTGCTGCCAGTAAAGACGCAGGACCTTGGCCTGTAAAGACCTTGCCACCTGTTAGAGCCTGGGCAGCCTGTGCATTGTTCCAGTCAGCTTTAACACTTGCACAGTGTTGCCACTGCTCCGTCCTGACTGCTCATGCGGCAAACAGAAAAGCAGTGATGGCTGACTGACTGCACTCATGCGGCAAACAAAAAGCAGTGATGGCTGACTGACTGCACTCATGCGGCAAACAGAACAAAAAGCAGTGATGGCTGACTGACTGCACTCATGCGGCAAACAGAAAAGCAGTGATGGCTGACTGACTGACTGCACTCATGCGGGCAAACAGAAAAGCAGTGATGGCTGACTGACTGACTGCACTCATGCGGCAAACAGAAAAGCAGTGATGACTGACTGAATGACTGCACTCATGCGGCAAACAGAAAAGCAGTGATGGCTGACTGACTGACTGACTGCACTCATGCGGCAAACAGAAAAGCAGTGATGGCTGACTGACTGACTGCACTCATGCGGCAAACAGAAAAGCAGTGATGGCTGACTGACTGCACTCATGCGGCAAACAGAAAAGCAGTGATGGCTGACTGACTGACTGCACTCATGCGGCAACAGAAAAGCAGTGATGGCTGACTGACTGACTGCACTCATGCGGCAAACAGAAAAGCAGTGATGGCTGACTGACTGACTGCACTCATGCGGCAAACAGAAAAGCAGTGAGTGATGACTGACTGACTGACTGACTGACTGAAAAGCTGCTGACTCATGCACTCAGCAAACAGAAAAGCAGTGATGGCTGACTTACTGACTGCACTCATGTGGCAAACAAAAAGCAGTGCTGAAGCAGTGCTGACTGACTGACTGACTGACTGCGCTTATGCGGCAAACAGAAAGCAGTGATGACTGACTGACTGACTGCACTCATGCGGCAAACAGAAAAGCAGTGATGACTGACTTACTGACTGCACTCATGTGGCAAAGAGAAAAGCAGTGGTGACTGAGAGACTGACTGAAAAGCATGCTGAGCAAAAAGAAAAGCAGTGCTGACGGACAGACTAAACAGAAAAGCAGTGCTGACAGACAGACTAACAGAAAAGCAGTGCTGTTTGACAGACAGACTAAACAGAAAAGCAGTGCTGACGGACAGACTGTTTGTGAAAAGCAGTGCTGACGGACAGACTAAACAGAGACAGCAGTGCGTGACGGACAGACTAAACAGAACAGCAGTGCTGACAGACAGAGGTGTTTGTGTGGCGTGCTGACAGAGAGAGGTGTTTGTGTGTGGCGTGCTGACAGACAGAGGTGTTTGTGTGGCGTGCTGACAGAGAGAGGTGTTTGTGTGGCGTGCTGACAGACAGAGGTGTTTGTGTGGCCTGCTGACAGACAGAGGTGTTTGTGTGGCGTGCTGGCAGACAGACAGTGTTGTGTTTGTGTGGCGTGCTGACAGAGAGAGGTGTTTGTGTGGCGTGCTGGCAGACAGAGGTGTTTGTGTGGCGTGCTGACAGACAGAGGTGTTTGTGTGGCGTGCTGACAGACAGAGGTGTTTGTGTGGCGTGCTGGCAGGACGACATCCCTGCTGATCTCCTCTGCATGCTGATGGCCAGCCACAGCCCCTTCCTGCAGGATCTCTTCACCGCTTACTCTGAACCCCAGTCCCCCACCGGTCGGAAGAAGAAGACGGTTCTCACCAAGTTCAAGGTCAGTTTGACTGAGTTGTGGAGGCGGCATTGTGGACTTAGGCTCCTAATATTGTGTTCATGCTAAGGTGGGTCAGCTTGGAGACCTGATATGGCTTCAGCGATTGGTTAGGTCATAAACGTAATGGGTTTGCAGCTCAGATTCTAGCTGCCATTTCAGGCTGAGTGAATTGGTAAAGGAAAGTGTCACTGTTCAAATTCAAAGAAGAAAAATGCTGTATGCTACATGACAAACTGTGAAGGTAAAGTGTCACTGTTCAAAGTCAAAGAAGAAAAATGCTGTATACCACATGACCAACTCTGGAGGTGAAGTGCTTCATTTCAGGGCCTCAGCAAGCAAAGTACGCTTGTCAGGTTGCATCAAAAGTAAGCAGTGGCCATTTTTTTAATGAAAGCAAATGCTCATTTATTTTTTAGCAGTAATCATTTTTCTGCGTGGTCTTAGTGACGTAGACACAGACATGATGTGTGTGATATGTGTTTGACGTCCTCAGAGCTCGCTGGATAACCTGATGACCTCCATAGGACAGTCAGATGTGCACTACATTCGCTGCCTCCGGCCAAATGTCAGCAACGCGCCACGCCTTTTCCAGGCCCCTTATGTTCTGGAGCAGTTGCGTGCTTGTGGCACCATCGAATCGGTCAATATATGTCGGAAAGGCTTCCCAGCAAGGTATGTCTGCCTGGGTGTGGGGAGGGAGAGAATAACTGCATGAGTCTGGTACTGACACAGTGACAAACTCCAATACCAGGAACTGCACATATCTTTTTTAGTAAGTATTTAGACAGAAAGTGTCAACTGACCTTTTCTCTGTCATCCATACCATTTCAGTAGCATCGCTTCAGTTCGGATCCCTTATAGCATAGCTGCCAGCTCTCCTGAATTTTTTAAACATTTTTCTTAATTTAGAAATTATACCTGAAAATCAGAATTTAGTGACAAAGTCCAGAGTTTCAAATCTTAAAAGGATTTAGGGGTTCATGTGGAGTTCATTTTTGAACAGATATGAGGAATAGTATAGAATGAAGCCCAGTTGATGCTATGTGGATGTTTGTAAGTGTATATAAAGAAAATACTTTTTTCTTAGAGCCCCATATTTCTTAACTGAAACATAAGAGGTTAAAATGCTTTTAGCCACGAGCAGAACTGGCCCCCCTGCTAATCATCATCTCAGCAATTTGAACGCCAAGTGAAGTTCTGCAAGCATCCAAACAGTTTTCTCTAGAGGTCAGCAACTAAAAGTGATGATAGATCAGACCCACCTGATTAAAGACAGGAGCTGTCCAGCTCCTCAAAGCATGTACTGCAATGGAATTCAAGAGGAGAAAAGAGGGAGGACAGATCTGCTCAAAGGTATTAGGTCTACGAACCCAGCTGAGAAACAAAAATCTCCCCAAAAACTCCAATTGATCCATTATACTTTCCAGTCTGTTTACAGGCTGATATGTGTATGCATGCAAACGTACTATTTAACAGTCAAAAATCACATTGTCTTGTGCAGAATGCGGTACTCAGAATTCCTACAACGCTACAGCCTGATTCTGAGGTCAGAGTACCGAGTTCTGGCAGACGCAGGAGACTGCCTGGATGGCCACGATGGCAGTGTGGAGGAGGAGGAAAGTGAAAGTGATCCCCTGGACACACTGCTACAGCAGCAGCTGGATTTCCCTGTCACCCCCAGCAGAATGTCCACACCCAGGAAGAAACTGAGACGAAGAACTGGTGAGCTTGTAGTATAACACAAACTGATAAAGTCTGACAGGCTGTTGTATTGTATAACTTTATCATCTCAGTGGATCTGATTTTCCCTTCATGATATTTGGACTGTTCCTGGGGAGAATGAGTTGCCATAGCGCTAGTACCACCCTTTTTTTCCCCAGCTTTCTTGTTTATCCAGCAGCAAAGAGGATTTTTGTGTAGAGTTTTCTGCTCAGGACATCTCCCCTGTTGTAATGAAGTATTCTGTGTGTATTAGATGCATGATGCACACAGAACTATGGCACAATGTCTTTACCAAAAGACTAGATCTTGAGGTCTGGTGGAAAAAAAACTTCAGGTTAAGGTTAATGTCTCATAGCCTAAAGGTGAACATCTCAAAGCCTAGAGGGTGAACATCTCATAGCCTAGAGATCAACTTCCATAGCCTAGAGGTGATATCTCATAGCCTGGAGGTGAACATCTCATAGCCTAAAGGTGAACATCCCATAGCCTGAAGGTGAACATCTCATAGCCTAAAGGTGAACATCTCATAGCCTAGAGGTGAACATCTCATAGCCTAAAGGTGAACATCTCATAGCCTGAAGGTGAACATCTCATAGCCTGAAGGTGAACATCTCATAGCCTAAAAGTGAACATCTCATAGCCTAGAGGTGAACATCTCATAGCCTGGAGGTGAACATCTCATAGCCTGGAGGTGAACATCTCATAGCCTAGAGGTGAACATCTCATAGCCTAGAGGTGAACATCTCGTAGCCTGGAGGTGAACATCTCATAGCCTAGAGAGGTGAACATCTCATAGCCTAGAGGTGAACATCTCGTAGCCTGGAGGTGAACATCTCGTAGCCTGGAGGTGAACATCTCATAGCCTGGAGGTGAACATCTCATAGCCTGGAGATGAACATCTCATAGCCTGGAGGTGAACATCTCATAGCCTGGAGGGTGAACATCTCAGGTGACCATCTCATAACCTAGAGGTGAACATCTCATAGCCTGGAGGTGAACATCTCATACCCTAGAGGTGAAAATCTCATAGCCTAGAGGTGAACATCTCATAACCTAGAGAGGAACATCTCAACTCATAGCCTGGAGGTGAACATCTCATAGCCTAGAGGTGAACATCTCATAGCCTAGAGGTGAACATCTCATAGCCTGGAGGTGAATATCTCATAGCCTGGAGGTGAACATGTCGTAGCCTGGAGGTGAACATCTCATAACCTAGAGGTGAACATCTCATAGCCTAGAGGTGAACATCCCATAGCCTGATGGCAGTAGGAGCAGTGAACTGCTGGAGGCTGGCTGTGCCTTACAAACAGCATGATGGAAGGTGGAGCCCCTCCCTCTCCTTCCACCACATGTCAAAGTCCCATGTACTGCTGAGTGCACACAGAGGGGTTTCAAGTGAAGAAACTTGGTTGTACACTACACTGATACTTTGTTTGTGTATGATAACATTAGATAGAAGTGGTTTTGTGTAGAAGAAGACTACTTTCGATTTAGCACCTGTGCAAAAACAACAACTAATTTTAGGCAATAGCCTGGAAACTGCACAATGTGATAACCAGAAAGCATGTTGCCTGTCAAGGGTTGACTGCTACATACATTTGCCATACATAGTTGGTTTAATTTGCTATGCGTCACACATATAAACCACATGTAGTTTTCCCCCTGCCAGTCTGGCTTCAGTCTGACAGAATGTGCATGAAGGTTCTATACTTTCCTGTGTGATTATGACTCTGAATAGCTGTCCTCTAACGTGTGTGTTGTGAAGCAGACTGTTTTTAAAACCACTCCTGTTCTGGTCCCAGCTGCATGTATCATTGGTTCCTTTAAGCTCTTTGGGTGATACTCTGACTCAAAGCATTCATGTGGACTACTTACCACAGAACGAAAACAAAACTACTCAGCGTGTGTATATCCTTTTTTTCAACCTGTCAAAGGGTGATGTGTAGCAAGAAAAGCGTGATGATCATCCATGCCTCTGTTGATACACCCACCCAGGTTGTCAGCTGGACCATGCCCGCAAAGTGTGTTCCACCATACTGCAGTCGGTGTGCGATTGTCAGGGAGTGGACCTGCTGCATCACAACAATGGACGAAGCAAGCTTTTCCTCAAAGAACAGCAGGTGGGGTGAAGAATTAACTTGTGCTTTTGCTTCCTGATGCGTTATAGACCTCTGCATGCCAGTAAAGATCAGGGGACAACAATACATGTCTCCATTGCACATTGAGTTACCTTTTTATCAGTTTATTGCTCAAGCAAATAGATCTTGAGAATCAGATATTTGGTTTGAAGCGCATGCCAGGACAACGATGAGGATATCAACTGTCTGCATTCCAGGCATATTCTTTCTCTGACTGAACTGCTGATCTGACTGACAGGGCAAAGTTGATCTGGGCATGCCAGGACAACAATCAGGACATCACCTGTCTGCGTTACAGGCATTTTTTTTTCTTGACTGAACTGCTGATCTGACTGACAGCATAAAGTTGATCTGAGCAGGCCCACCAGCGGCATCTGTCCAATGAAAAGAGCAAGGTCATTTTTGCTGAATATGACCTCTGAGTGATTATCTACCTTGCATCTTTTTTAACATTGTCAATTATTGTGATTTTATTGTATGTGTGTGTGGTAAACTTGTTTAGCATGTTGTAAGAAGCAAATAATAGCATTAGTAAACTTGAAGCGATTCTGTTTACCGTGTCTAGTGTGTGAAATCAGAATTTTAGAAAATGACTATGAGGGTAAACTGTTGAAATGGGATGGGGCAGGGTGACAATGACTATGAGGGTAAACTATTGAAATGTGAAGGGGGGGGGGGGGTAATGGAGGGTTAAAACAAGATCTGAGGCTTGTGAAATGGCAGCATGTTATTCACTGCTTGAAAAAAGAAGTGTCATTACTCTGAAACAGAATCATGAATGACAGTACATAAACAATTTGAAGTTTGCCTCTCCCCCCCCCCCCTCCTCTTTTTTCTTGTATAAGCAAGTGATAAATATATGATATTTAATATACAGAAATGTCATCTTTGAATACTTTTCCCCCCACATCTTATGTCTTATATCTTTGTTGTGATATCTGGTACTGAATTGGATGTCTCTGTATTTAAAAATGTGTTTTAATTGTTGAAATGACACAGAAGTACAAGATGGAGTGAAGACACTGACCACATGATCCTTTATAATTGTTCACATGTAACAGACAGACAGTACCAATAACAGTTCTTTGTTGTGTGTTTTGCTGAGCAGTTTGGAAGAACTGGAATGTGCCCGCCTTTTGGTTCTGCACCACAGCGCCGCCTGCCTTCAGTCTGCCTGGAGAGGGCGTTGCTGTCGCCGCCGCTACAGACAGCTCCTTGCTGCCAGGACAATCTGCAGAGCATGGCTGACCTTCCGTATCCGACAACAATTCCTCTGCTTGAGAAAGCAGCTGTGGTCTTCCAGAGAGCCTGGCTGAGGCTGAAGACAAGGAAAGACTTTCTGGCGTTGAAGCAGGCAGCTGTCATTCTTCAGAGAGCCTGGGTCACAGTCTTGATGCGGAGACACTTCCTCAGCTTGAGGCGGAGAGCCATTGTCATACAGAGAGCCTGGCAGACGTTGAGAGTCAGGAGAGACTTCATTCAGCTGAAGAGGGCTACTGTCATCATACAGCGGACCTGGGTGACATGTCGCACAAGGAGACAGTTTGTGTCAATGAAGAAGGCTGCCGTTACCCTGCAGAGAGGTCAGTGTGCTCTGGATGTGAAGAATAAGTGAGAAGAGAGAGCTCCCTTGATAACAGTAATTGTGACAGCTCCTTGCTGTTACTTTGTGAGTTTTTTTTTTTTTTTTTTTTGATAACAGTAATTGTGACAGTTCTTGCTGTTACTTTGTGAGCTTCCCCCATCATTGATTATGTGTGTAAGTGAGTGAGTGGGAATGTTCAATGTTTATTTGAGTAGGAACACTTTGCCTGTCTGGGTGAGAGCACTCTGGTCACAGGGATAGAGTGGGAATGCTTCAGTCTGTACACAAGGAGGAGTGTAGCAACTTACCTGCAATGCAGTTTCATACCTTTGCAGTTAAAACCAGTCATGTGGAATGCCTTAATGGTTTATTGCCAGTGTTAAAATGAGTCATGTGGAATGTCTTAATGGTTTGTTGCCAGTGTTAAAATGAGTCATGTGGAATGTCTTAATGGTTTGTTGCCAGTGTTAAAATGAGTCATGTGGAATGTCTTAATGGTTTGTTGCCAGTGTTAAAATGAGTCATGTGGAATGTCTTAATGGTTTTGTTGCCAGTTTTAAAATGAGTCAAGTGGAATGTCTTAATGGTTTGTTGCCAGTGTTAAAATGAGTCATGTGGAATGTCTTAATGGTTTGTTGCCAGTGTTAAAATGAGTCATGTGGAATGTCTTAATGGTTTGTTGCCAGTTTTAAAATGAGTCATGTGGAATGTCTTAATGGTTTGTTGCCAGTGTTAAAATGAGTCATGTGGATTGTCTTAATGGTTTGTTGCCAGTTTTAAAATGAGTCATGTGGAATTTCTTAATGGTTTGTTCCAGGACACGGCACTGGCTTCACAGATCTCACATGCTCCAGAAACAAAACACCAACCAGACAAAAGATGTGACATTGACCCTGCGTCTTTGACACCAGAGGTAGATTGTCCTTTGACCCAGCAACCTTCAACCCTTGCTGAAGAGCATCCATCAGAGCAAGACCTTTCTGTTCCTAAAGGTGACCATCTACAGTTGGTTACCCCACTACCGAAGACCCCTTCAAACTGCCCCGAAAAACCACCAGCTTCTGATGGAAACTTGTCTGATGACTCTGGGGTGATGGTTCATGAGCCAGTTCGGCGTCGACAGCCAACAGGAAGAAAAGACAGCAGGCTAAGCCGAAACGACAGAAAAGTACTGGAGGAAACTTTGCAGCGGTGTCGGCAGCTAGCAGCGACTGTTGCCACCTGGCCACGACTGAGAGATATGCATGTATGGGATGGCATCATCACCAGGCAACGCATTGTTAAGGTGAATTTGTTGGGTTTGGATTCGTATTGTTTTGCTGTGTGTGTGTGTGTATGTGTACGTGTGTGTGTGTGTGTGTGTGTGTGTGTGGGTATTGTGAGACTTGTCTCCCAACACCAGTATGTGTATCAAGTATCAAAATGTGTCATTGTTTTTGGTGTGCTCATGAAGGGGAGTTTGCAGTTTTTTTGTTTGTCTCAGCTTGTTACTTTTCAAGCTAATTGGTTGATAAATAACTCTTAGTTAGTCACTTATAATTCACAAGTATATATTCTATTTATCAATCTGTTTGCATCGAAATTTTTTTTTTTTTTTTTTTTTTGCTTGCAGAATGGGGTGCGTTTTCACACACGAGCCAGTGTGCTGCGGTATGGTCATGTGATCCATTGTCGAGAGCTGCCCCGCGGACTGCCTGATATTCTGACAGAGCTGTCGTCAGGACGACAGGAGCTGGGGTCTTCTGTGGACCCATGAACATGCTGGACACTGCCTGCACCACAGAAAAGTCTACTCTGGTGAAGTTGTGATCTTCCTTACTGCTGTGACCGGTGCTTTTGGGGGTTTTGGTCTGTGTGTGTGTGAGGTGTGTGTGTGTACATGTCATGTGTGTGTGTGTGTGTGAGAGAGAGAGAGAGAGAGAGAACATGCACATACTTAGGTGGGTGCGTGTGAGAGTGTGTGTGAGAGAGAGCGAGCTTGCATATGTTTAAATGGTTGTGTGAGAGAGAGTGTGTGTCTCGATGTGTGTGTGTGTGTGTGTGTGTGTGTGTGTGTGTGTGTGTGTGTGTGTGTGTGCACAGGTGCATAATTTTTTACAGAGTGTGTTTTCGGTCCAACGAAATATACAGGATGGATGTAAATAATGCATAATGTGTGTGGCTATGTCCATACATGTTTTATTGCCCATTATTATGCATTTGTGATGTATGCAGGTCACTGTAAATATGAATTTTTTTTTTTTAAGAGATATTGGTACTAGATTAGAACACATCGTAAACACAAGTAATATGGCTAGACCCGTAATTTTTGACAGTTGATAGAAGTGTCTGTATTGGTACTGGTTTTTGTGCACTTGTTCTAATGGTTGCTTACATAGACACCATCTCTTCTGTGCCTTAGTGTTTGAATTTAGTATGGACACATCTTGCAAATACAGCATCACAGAAACGGCCTGTCAGAGTGGCCACATGATCATCCTATGTTGAAACCTCACCATAGACATTGTACTACACAGGAATACTTTATTCTGTTCTCCATATTGTTTGGTTTCTTTTCTTTTTGAAGGGGGATACATAGACAGGTTGTAATGACAGATAAAACTGGGCAAAAAAGGAGAAGTTGGGTTGTCGTAGTAGAGGGTGGAAAGGGCTTTTGGGTGGGGTTGCAGGGTAACTTACTTTCATTGGTAGGTTGCAGTGGCAGCAAACAAAGACATAACCGAATCATGTTGTGTGTTGCTGGTATCCACATGTTGCGCATAAGAGAATTCTGTAACTAAATTCAACTAATACATTAACAAAACATAAAGCAGAAAAGAGCCAGAACTAAACACAGAGAACTTGCATGGAAGAAAATTTGATATCTGATGGGCCTTCAATAGAAAGCTGTCAGTCATTACCAGAAAATGAACAACGATTCCCTCTACAACACAGAGATGCAGTGCCACAAGGTCTGGAGTGTCTGTCATCTGGCATTTTGTCGTTTCTAAATCCTTCCAGATTGTGGCACTGTCGGTAATGTCAGAAAAGTGTCAGAATGGTCATTCTCTAGGGCCATAGTTACAAGGTTCTAATTATAGTGACCGTGTCAAGGAGTAGTGACCATGGTTAACAAGCTGGTGGTTGTTGTCAAGGTCAGCAAGCCTTGGGGTAGTGGTCATGGACAAGCTGTGTTTTTGTTGTCATGGTCACCAAGCCTTGGGGTAGTGGTCATGGATAACAAGCTGTGTGGTTGTCATGGTCACCAAGCCTTGGTGAAGTGATCATGGTTACCAAGCTGCATGGTTGTTGTCATGGTCACCAAGCCTTGGGGTAGTGGTCATGGTTACCAAGCTGTGTGGTTGTTGTCATGGTCACCAAGCCTTGGGGTAGTGGTCATGGTTACTCAGCTGTATCGTTGTGGTCATGGTTGCCCAGCTGTATGGTTGTTACGGTCACTGAACCTTGAAGTAGTGGTCATGGTTACCATGCTGTGTGGTTAGGGTCATGGTCCTGAAGTCTTGGGGTAGTGGTCATAGCTACTGCGCCGAGAGGAGGGAAGGGTGGAGGATGTTGTCATGGTTATCAAGCCATAGGGTTGTGGTTATGGTTACCAAGCTGTATGGTTGGGATATTGGTCATAGTTACCAGGTGATGAAGTAGTAATCATGGGCACAAAGCCATAGGATTGTAGTCATGGTCACGAACCCTTGGGTTTGTGGTCATAGTTACCGAGCTATTGTGATCATAGTTACCAAGCATGGAGTAGTGGTCATGGTTACCACTCGATGGGTATGGTTATGGTTACCACATGATGGGGTTGTCGTCATGGTTACCACATGATGAGGTGATGGTCATAGTTACCATGCCATGAGGTTGCGGTCATGGTTACCATCATGATGGGTTGTCATCATGGTTGCCATACGATGAGGTGTGGTCGTAGTTACCATGTCATGGGGTTGTGGTCATGGTTACCATATCATGGCATTGTGGTCATGTTTACCATGCCATGGGGGTAGTCATGGTTACCAGACTATGTGATAGTCATAGTTACCATGCCATGGGGTAGTTGTCAGGGTTACCAGACGATGAGATTGTGGTCATTGTATCACATGCCATGGGGTGATGGTCATGGCTTACCACACAGTGGGGTGATGGTCATAGTTACCATACCATGGAGAAGTTGTCATGGTTACCACACGATAGGGTTGTCATGATTACCACACGAGGGGGTGTGGTCATGGCTTACCACACAATGTCATGGGGTTGTGGTCATGGTACCAGAAGTTGTCAGGTTGTGGTAGGGTGGTCATGGTTACCACACATGAGAATCTGATGGTCATAGCTACCACGCCATGGGGTAGTAGTCATATCATGTACTATGTCATGGAGTTGTGGTCATGGTTACCATGTCAAGGGGTTGTGGTCATAGTTACCATGTCATGGGGTTGTAGGTCATGGTCACCACACGATGAGGTGATGGTCATAGTTACCATGCCATTTGGTTTGTAGTCATGGTTACCACATGATGGGGTTATGTCATAGTTACCATGCCATGGGGTCGTGGTCATGGTAACCATGCCATGGGGTTGTGGTCATGGTTACCATGCCATCGGGTTGTGGTCATGGTTACCCATGCCATGAGGTGATGGTCATAGTTACCATGCCATGGGGTCGTGGTCATGGTTACCCACATGGGGGTTGTTATGTCATAGTTACCATGCCATGGGGTTGTGGTCATGGTTACCATGCCATGGGGTTTGTGTCATGGTTACTATGCCATGGGGTTGTGGTCATAGTTATCAAGCCATGGGAGGTGGTAGTAGTAGTAGTCAGGTCATGCCTAAAGTTATGTTAACAGGCCTGCGAGTTGTCATGATTGTCTAAAGCCTGGGGATTATGGTCAAGGTTTTGGTTATCAAACCATGGGGATGTGATTCATTTACCAGACCATAGGGTCGTGGTCATAGCCTCCAGGATGTGGTCATGGTCATGGTGATGTAATCATGGAGGGGGGTGTTCATGACTGTTGAACCAAAGGTCATTGTTAGGGTACACCGTTTTTGTCATAGTTGATGGTAGATGTGGTTGTGGTGATGTGCCCAAACAAAGTGGTTATCATTACCAAGCCGTGGGATTGTGATCATGGTTCCCAAAGTGGTTATGATTACCAAGCCGTGGGATTGTAATCATGGTCCCAAACAAAGTGGTTATGGTACCAAGCCATGGGTTGTGATCATGGTTCCCAAACAAAGTGGTTATGATTACCAAGCCGTGGGATTGTGATCATGGTTCCCAAACCACAAAGTTGTGGTTTGGTTCCCAAACGTTGAGGATGTGGTTACCAAGCCATGGAGTTGTGGTCATTGTGAACAAGGCATTATGCTTAGTGATGAAAATCAAGCCATGTGATAGTTGCCAAGGTTGCTATGCCATTGTGTTGTGACCTGGTTTGCCAACCTTGTGATTGTGGTGATGGTTACCATGCCTTGGGTTGTGAAGGGTAAAACCATGGATGGACAACTTTGTCATTTCACTACAATCTCCTGTTTATGGTAATGAACTGCAAAACATGACCGCATGTAATTAACATTTGAGCTTTTTATATTTAAGGCTATGTTTAGTTTTTTTTTTTATCCAAACATTTTAATCAGCAGTACTGTTTTAGTGTCATTACATACTGTGTATTTTTAGCTGGCTGCCATAGTGCAAAAATTTATGGATTTCAAGCTTTTTACAGTGTGCCTGGTTTGGTCTTCTGCAGGAATCCACACAGAAAGAGGGTTCAGGTGCTAGCTGATCTGTATTTTTCTTTTGTTGACTTTGGACACAGTCACAATAGAAACATCTGCACCATTCACCGGAAACCTACGTCTAGATTCAGTTCCAAACCTCAAACTTTGAGAATGGAGTTCAAACTTGCTGACCAAGTTTCACTCACCGCTAGCCATTGGGATTTGAGGAAAACAAAAACAAAACAAACCAAAGATGTTTTGAAGAAGAAGCACTGTTCTTTAGTAGTCATATTTGGTGACTGATCAGAAGAGGAGGAAAAATGATGGTCAAAATCAGTAGAAATGAACTCATGATCCTCAGAGTAAAACTGAACAGGTGAGCAGCCACACTGTCCAAGAGCTTAGAGACAACAGGGACATAGAACACTGCATGGCTGTTCCTTGGGAACTTTTTTTGCATCCTGATGTTTTTCATTTTCGTTTCCACTGCTAAGAGTCTGATGGAGTATTGGTCAGGGGTCAAGGAAGGGGGCCGGTCAGTATGATACCATGGAAGTGCTCAGGGCAGCATCAGCAGGATGGGAAGTTGGTCAAGGATGGCTGTAGCTGGATGGCAGTCACAGTGGGACAGGGGCAGAATGTCAGTGGACCATTGCTGGCTCTCTCTTTTCCACCCTCACAGTATGGCAGTGTGATTACAGCTGTGTCAGCGGGACAGAAAGGCAGACATTTCAAACACCTGCTAATGAAAAAGTTTGGAGCTGATAAAGAACGAGATGATTAGTGCCAACAAAGGAAATGAAATCTAGTCTGAACCTTCTGAAACCTCATCTGGTTTCCTTTTTCTCTTGTTGTGGAAGCAAGAGATGCAGATCTGCTGCAGAATCACAGAGAACGAAAGGAAAAGGTTTCTGAAGTGTTTCAAGGTCACAATGAATGACCAGCAACCTCTCTACATCTCTGCCAATGGGGAAGGCAGTGGAGGTGCTGAATGAACAAACACCCATCAGAACGATGAATCAAACCATCTCTGTCGCCTATCCCAGATGCTTTTGTGTTGTCCTGTTCTGGCAGCTTAGGAAAGAAGGTAGCGCTGTCCTTTAGCAGGTCTGTTTGAAGGGACTATAATTCAGTGGATATGAAGTGGTTCCAGGATTGTAGAACTTGACTCCAAAGGGTCTGTATCGTGACGTGTTTTTTTTTCTGTCCTACATTTGTAGATCTCTGTGCGCACAAGCTTACCCAGTGCAAGTCTCTTCATCTGATTTCTCTGCCTGCGTTCATGATGACCTCTTCTTGTAATTGGAAGCCTTTACATAGTTTCATGGACTCACTCGTACGAGGGTGAGACACACAATAAACTTGCAAGTATCTGAACTATAATGACTGTTATATGAGTACCCAAGAATGGGCTGGAAGGGGTGTAAACCCTCTAACATCAAACATCTCTGACAGTGACAGCTACAATGGATGTCTTGATGGATGGCCTTTGGGATTGAATAACCCCATTTGCCCATCCATGTAAAATTCTGTAGGTCAGTGTTCCAGGCAGTGAGAAATAACAGTCTTTTTCTTCACAATGGATGCATCAGCTGAAGATGGCAAAGTTCACAAGTACCTCAAGCCTGCCAGGAATGTTAGGGAAATGGAGCTGCCTGCCTTTTACTGTGATGCATTAACCTTGTGCCATACTTTGAGAAATCAGTGTATTTATATGGAGGCAAGGTCTGGAAGGTGAGAACAAGGATGGTCCAGGTTTTGATTGGCAAGATAAAGCATTCTTCTTCTCAGCTTTGTGTACGTCTTAAAAAGAAAAAAAAAATATCAAGGTATAGTAATTACCAGATTAGTTCTTAATGCTAAAGAGTTCTTGCAAACTAAAAAAAAAATGTGGATACATGGGCCTGTATGCATGAATTTTTAAAGACGTCTCATATTCAGTGCCCCACAGTGGTATTACTGTCGGATTGCTCTTACTGGCTTTCTCATGCACAGCCACATCCGGCTTTGTCCTGTCATAGCATCACCAGAGCAGTCCACAGGGAATGCACACAAGTTCATCTTAAAGCAACAGATCACGCAATCTGGTCATCAAAGGTGATGCTACAGCTGATTGAATTCAAAGAATGTCACTGAATACAAACTGATGATTAAGACTGACATACAGTTTGAAAACGTTGAGACAAAATACATCCAATCAAATTCAGAGAGCAAATGATAAGGCTTAAGAAAACATGGGTATTGTAACAAAATCTTTTTTCTCTGGTGTTGAAATTCCAGTTGTGCAGATATTTGAAAGTCTGTATCAGTGTACATTGATAGAAAACTCAGTGCACAAGTTTTGTTTGTTTCTGAAATGATGAGTCTGCTACAGTCTTAGTTGCAAAGTAGAATACATACAAACACAAACATGCATGCATACACACACACACACACACACACACACACACACACTCAATACACAGACTTGCACACACACACACACACACACACACACACACACACACACACACACTGTCTTGCAAAATATTTTTGTTGTACTGATCACGAAAATAAATCTTAGCTGTGTGGGTTAAATTCCTTGTGTCAAAATTATGGTGGGGTTGACCAAGACTGCTGAACAGGAAAAACATGAAGCATCAAATGTATCCAGCATGGAGCAGGTAGCTGAGAAATAGTGCTGGACTGACCAGATGGAGAGAGCATCATCGTGAGCTTGTGTCTAAAGCCATGGGTTGATCTCTGCATAGGTGCTGTCATTTTATGTGTTTTCTGATGTCATTCTGCTCTGGGGATGTTTCCTTGAAGTGTCTGTGTGAGACAGTGTGTCTGTATGTGTGTGTGAGACTGTGTGTGTTTGTGTAGCTTTTGTGCATTGTATTTATGCATGCAATGCATAGCTTTTGTGTATGTATGTGTGTGTATGCATGCGTATTTATGCATGCATGTATGTGTGTGTTGATTGTGTGTGTGTGCGCAGTGTGCGCTGCTCAGTGTCTCTGTTACTGTTAGAACTGCATTTTTTTTTTTTTATAACAAAGTATCATAGTGTGACTGAATGCTTCTTCCCAGTCACTGTTTCAAAAAAAGATTTCAGAAGCAAATTGTACATTTTTAGTGTTTTAGCATTGATGCCATGAACGTGTGTACTGGTAAAGAAAACCATAAATGCTGTCTCTTCATTCACAAACCATTTTCAGGCCATCATACGTTTGCTTGTCTTTGATTCAAGTTTAGCTCTCGTTAAGCTTACACTTATATAGACTAGATCTGAACAAATCACCTGAGCCTTCTGCTGTTTGCTGTTTGTTTGTTTTTTCAGAATGTTTTGTGTGTTGTCTAAAGAGCTGTTAAGAGTTTTGTGATGACTGATGGAACTGTTTGAGGAAAAGAAAAAAGCTTTCCACTTTATTTGGGTTTTGTTAGAAAAAAAAATTCAATGGAGAATGATTTTTAAAAATCTTTTATGTGCCTTTACAATACACTTCAACGATTTATCACACAGAAAAAGAAAGAGAAAAAAGATCAGACTGGAGGTTTGTGTTGATTATGTTGACTGCAGTTCTGTCTGTATTCGTGAATGCTTTACCTCCTTACAGACATCTGTTGTGTTTTTTTTGTTTTCATTCTCATCTTCCCTGCCACTTAAGTGGCCTTGCAGCCATGCTGGCCATTCTGGGCCCCCCCCCCCCCCCCCCCCCCCTTCCTTCCCTTTCCCCATCCACCCCAGTCCACACCCAGAGCTTGGCGCTTCCTGTCAAAGTCCTGGCAACTGTAGTTCAATTTGGCACAAACAGCTTTCATGTTGGACATGCTGTCATAGCCAAATCAATAATGGTTTTTCACTTTGATAAGATTTTAAAATACCCTATTTCATTACCTGTAAAGCAATAATGGTTTTCACTTTGATAAGATTTTAAAATACCCTATTTCATTACCTGTAAAGCAGTAATTAAAATTATTCCTGACTTTCTCCTCCATGCAGTGATAATCATCTGTGGTTCTGTTTGAAGTGTGTTGACTCCCTGCGCCAGAGTCAAATCAAATCATGTTGCTGATAACACTGCCAACGGCAAGAGGTCAAATCAGGGCTGTCATCTGCTCAAAGCCAATTCTCTACAGTTTCCACACCACACACACACACACACACACACACACACACTCTATAGATATATAACTACAGACAAACTGGGACAAACCAATGCCGCAATGATAGCCAGGCTATTGATGGGAGGATCAAACGCACAATCTTCCATTCAACAAGTCGCGAGGTTAACCTGAGCCGTGCTGACTGGCGGTCAACAGATGAATGCCTCTGAATTTGATTCAGATGTTATAATGGAAGTACGCAGAGACTGTGAGCAAAATTTCATGGATTTCGAAATGATTATGATGTAGACAAACAATTCAGATCATTCTGCTTGAACAAAACATCACTGAAACAGTTAACAATTCTTCCCACAGACCACCATCGGCTCCTCACTATTGCCTTCTTAGTAAACTGTCATGCAGATCTACCATTTGCTTGAAGTCAAAATTGATTTCTTATTGAGATGTAAAATACTGGTCGCATATTGTAAATGATGACAGTTTCTGGACAAAATATTGATTTTTTTCATGTTGAAAACATTCCTGAAAATACTAAGTGATGACTTTACTCCCATGTAACATCTTGCTCCTTGTGTAGGGACGGTCAGAAAGAAAAGTCTCCCTATCCACTGTTTTGCCAGCACCGTTTCACTACCACTAGCAGTTGCCAAGAAAATGGCAATGTACAGAGTGAAGAACATGCACACACACACACACACACACACACACACACACACACACACACACACACACACAGGCTACTAAAACACACACACACACACACACACACACGCACAGGCTACTAAAACACACACACACACACACACACACACAAACACACACACAGCATAGATTTATACCTCAGTGAGGGAACGTAAAAAAAACAAAGTAAAAATTACGTTCAAAAGTTCTGTCAGGGTGAATGTAATAAACTGAATGAATTCATGGGGAAAAAAAACCTGAAGTTATCCTGATAGAAAAGTATGTCTGGTTCTTTTAATAGGTTTCTTTTAAAAGTTGAGGATGGGGCAACTCTTCAGTATAAATAACAAACCAACTTCTCTATGGTACGTCGAAACATGAAGTGCTGGAGACTGTGCAGCAAAAAAAAAAAAAAAAAAAAAAAAAAAATTAGCAAGACATTTTTTTACATCTTGCTCTTTTGTTCATTCACACAACATTAATTTCCACTCAAACAGTACGTTTCTTTGCTTCAACATCACTTAACACAGCATAGTGTTTCCTCAGTTCATTAGTTTAGTTACTACACCATCAAATGTTATTCAGCTATTCAAATCACAGTTCAGACAACTCGCTCAGATATGATGTCAAACAGTTCACACAGCCAGGAGTTATACAGCATAACGACAGTCGCCTAAAAGCCAATCCCAAACTGAACGAAATCCTGTAATACATCATGGTCTTCCCACAGTCTTTGTTCTGTCAATGAATTCAGCGATACACAATCTTGTCTCCACAAGTGGTTTTATTGCTTAGGTCAAAAGGACAAATTTTTTTTTTTCGATTTTTTTTTCAAGGGAGAGAACACACCTTCATATCCCAAGACTTTCTACTCGCTGGTATTCAAATGGGACATAAACAAATAATTGTAAAGCACTGAGCTTAGAACTGTTCGTAATAAGCTGTTCTATTGACTTTAACGCCTACTGAGCTTGAAACTATTCTCAGTAGCCGATGACATTGGTTTTACCGATCTCATCCTAAATTTCAATTCTGTGTTTCCGAAGTACAGCGAACTTTTTGAGTATTATTATCGAGCAGAATGAAAGAGGAAAATTTATTCCGAAACGAAAGAATGCCTACAAATGAAGTTACGATCAACTACAAGATCGCTTTCACGAAAGGACAGCTAGTGTAAATGGTTAACACACTGCATACCTCGAGAAGAACATGCTGAGCAATCCTTCAGATCGCACGTCAGGATGATTCGAGTGTTAGCCTAAATGTTTGCACATCTAGGAACAAAGTCAGTTTACCAAAGAATCATTAAGATGAAACAAAATTTCGTTCATTTAAGATAGGTTAAAATGGTGGGGATGTGTGGGAAATGTAACAGGTTAATAAAGTGCTATAATGGTGCACAAAACTGAATTCGAGTTGCAGGCTGAATCTCACGTGGAAACACCAACACAGGGCCAATCCAGCAGCATTGCTTCCAGTGTTAGGCTTTTTCGTAGCGACGTGTAGATGTGACGTCACCAGACTGCATCGTCTGAAATCGGAGAAAGCTCGAATGTATGAAGGAACAAGATGCAAGGCATATAAATGTACTCCCACACACACGTCATCGTTACTGAACGTCATCCCCTCTAAAAGATCAGCTGAGATATTCCATAAAGAAGAGAAAGCGTTTCGGGTCGCTATAGCCGTTAGTAACGGCTATTCTGGTAAAATGAAACATTGGGCATCGTCCGTGACCCATAATGAACATGCCTACAAATTTTCAGAAAGATCAACCCAGAAGTTTTGTCTGGAACGAGTGGAACACATTTTGACCACGGACACACACAGACAGACAAACAGCATTTCGTCGCTCCCATTCTAAACGTTCCTATTTCAAATGTTTTTTTTCTGGTCAGTGAAAGGACTACAGTCTGTGCTTCCTTTCTGGAGGTCAACCAGGCTCAAATAGCGTACAAAAAGAGAGTACGATGATCGCCAGATCCGTCAATCTAATGTTAAACTTGACCTGTCGCCCATGGCATTGTGGTTAGCATTAGGATTTGTGGGCCGGGAGGCCGTGCGTTCCATTCCAGTCACGGGCATTTATTTGGCCGACTTCTCGGCCCCGGCCGGTTTCTAAGCCCAGAGTTGAGTGTCCAGTGGGATGAAACAGCCAGTGTTGAGAGTACAGTGGAATGGAACAGCCAGTGTTTGAGTGTACAGTGGGATGAAACAGCCAGTGTTGAGTGTACAGTGGAATGGAACAGCCAGTGTTGAGTGGGATGATGCAGGAAGACTGGATCAACAGTTGACTTTCATCCCCTGAATGGATGTCTTTGGGGGGATGTTGTTCACATCTCCTCACCAACTCTGCGGTTGTCAGTATCTCCTGAGCCTGGTTGACCTCCGCAAAGGAAGCACAGACTGTGGCCCGTTCACCGACCAGAAGGAACGTTGAATATCTTCGTTCTCAATGATCGCAAAGCAAGAAAAAAAAATTCTACCTTGATATCGTGCTGTGTCATGGTGACCTCAGTTTCCATTTTCTTTCTTTCTTTCTTTCTTTCTTCCTCTTCCCTTTTCTGTCCCATCTTCTGTGCCACCTTCATGAGGCAACTCACCAGATGGAGACACTGCACTGCCCTCGAGTCACTTCGGTGGTGTTCAGCGGCGCCTATTCTGATCTAACATACGTAGGACACCACCTACTGAGGCCCCTACTGACGACAATAACTGCTTAGCTGCGGAGTCGCTGTGTGAGTGAGCTCTCTCTTCGGAGGGCGCCTCCACGTCCGTCCAACGACGGTCCCCTTAAACTTGCCGATACCGTTGACTCCGACAGAATCAAACCAAGGCCACACAAGTGGAGAGGTCATCGACAGAATCAAACCAAGGCCACACAAGTGGAGAGATCACCGAAACTGAGGTCATGATAAGAGCAGTGCATGAAGGGCCACAGTATTTGATATTTTTCTTCCCTTTTTTTAATCGGGGGGGTGAGATAATGAAGATGATGTTATGGATTTTCATTCGGATCTGAGACTGCATGACAGGTCTGTACTCTAGGCTTACTTCCAGAATATAACCAGCGTCAACCAGGCTGAGAGATAGACACATGCAGCGTTGGTAGGAAATTTGAGCAACACTCTCTGAGACAATTTGTTTAGTGGATGAAACTCGACTGTGTGGTTCCAGTCTACCCCAACTGAGTTCTTAACAAACTCAGCACTGGGGAAGAGCCGGTCAGGGCTGAAAATTACCTGGAATAAATGGTTCTGATGGGAGTCGAACCCACGACCTCCTAGCCGAGAGTATGCTACGCTAACCCATTCGCCACAGCGGCTGATTAAGTTTCCACTTTCTCTTCCCCTCCCTGCCCGTGACGAGTTGACCAAAGTCGTAGGTCTCGGCGAGCTCATGGGGGTTGTGGCTGAACAGATGGAGATGCTCATTCTGCTAGCTCTGTGACTGCGCACTGTCTGTCAGGAGTTGGGGGGCTTTCTCGCTGGCGTCCTGCGTATGCTGGATCAGAACGAACACTGCTGGACGTAACCGAAATGACTCGGCAACATTGCAGTGTCCCCTCTGGGTGAGTTGCCCCTATAACGACCTGACGTCGACTGCCTTCTGTACAAAGTCATTTTGGGGGAGAACCCGTGGCATGCAACTGGGCAGATGCAGAATCCATTCTGCCGTGGTGGTAGTCTGCGCTCCCCCGTGTGCCCTTCCACTGGGGAAAAGCGGCGTGGGAATGATGGCACTGAAGGGACGGCGTGGGAATGATGGCACTGAAGGGGTGGAGTGGGAATGATGGCACTGTAGGGGGGGTGGAGTGGGAATGATGGCACTGTAGGGGTGGAGTGGGAATGATGGCACTGTAGGGGTGGAGTGGGAATGATGGCAATGTAGGGGTGGAGTGGGAATGATGGCACTGAAGGGGCCGCGTGGGAATGATGGCACTGAAGGGGTGGAGTGGGAATGATGGCACTGTAGAGGTGGAGTGGGAATGATGGCACTGAAGGGGTGGAGTGGGAATGATGGCACTGTAGCGGTGGAGTGGGAATGATGGCACTGAAGGGGCGGCGTGGGAATGATGGCACTGTAGGGGGTGAGTGGGAATGATGGCACTGTAGGGGTGGAGTGGGAATGATGGCACTGAAGGGACGGCGTGGGAATGATGGCACTGTAGGGGTGGAGTGGGAATGATGGCACTGTAGGGGTGGAGTGGGAATGATGGCACTGAAGGGGTGGAGTGGGAATGATGGCACTGAAGGGGCGGCGTGGGAATGATGGCACTGTAGGGGTGGAGTGGGAATGATGGCACTGTAGAGGTGGAGTGGGAATGATGGCACTGGCGGCGTGGGAATGATGGCACTGTAGGGGCGGCGTGGGAATGATGGCACTGTAGGGGTGGAGTGGGAGTGATGCCACTGAAGGGGTGGAGTGGGAATGATGGCACTGAAGGGGTGGAGTGGGAATGATGGCACTGAAGGGGCGGCGTGGGAATGATGGCACTGGCGGCGTGGGAATGATGGCACTGTAGGGGTGGAGTGGGAATGATGGCACTGTAGGGGTGGAGTGGGAATGATGGCAATGTAGGTGTGGAGTGGAATGATGGCACTGAAGGGGTGGAGTGTGGAATGATGGCACTGTAGGGTTGAGTGGGAATGATGGCACTGAAGGGGTGGAGTGGGAATGATGGCACTGAAGGGGGTGGAGTGGGAATGATGGCAATGTAGGGGTGGAGTGGGAATGATGGCACTGAAGGGGTGGAGTGGGAATGATGGCACTGTAGGGGTGGAGTGGGAATGATGGCACTGTAGGGGTGGAGTGGGAATGATGGCACTGTAGGGGTGGAGTGGGAATGATGGCACTGAAGGGGTGGAGTGGGAATGATGGCACTGAAGGGGTGGAGTGGGAATGATGGCACTGTAGGGGTGGAGTGGGAATGATGGCACTGAAGGGACGGCGTGGGAATGATGGCACTGTAGGGACGGCGTGGGAATGATGGCACTGAAGGGTGGAGTGGGAATGATGGCACTGTAGGGGTGGAGTGGGAATGATGGCACTGTAGGGGTGGAGTGGGAATGATGGCACTGTAGGGGTGGAGTGGGAATGATGGCACTGAAGGGGTGGAGTGGGAATGATGGCACTGAAGGGGCGGCGTGGGAATGATGGCACTGTAGGGGTGGAGTGGGAATGATGGCACTGTAGGGGTGGAGTGGGAATGATGGCACTGAGGGGTGGAGTGGGAATGATGGCACTGTAGGGGTGGAGTGGGAATAATGGCACTGTAGGGGTGGAGTGGGAATGATGGCACTGAAGGGGTGGAGTGGGAATGATGGCACTGTAGGGGTGGAGTGGGAATGATGGCACTGTAGGGGTGGAGTGGAATGATTACACTGAAGGGTGGAGTGGGAATGATGGCACTGGCGGCGTGGGAATGATGGCACTGAAGGGTGGAGTGGGAATGATGGCACTGGCGGCGTGGGAATGATGGCACTGTAGGGGTGGAGTGGGAATGATGGGCACTGAAGGGTGGAGTGGGAATGATGGCACTGAAGGGGTGGAGTGGGAATGATGGCACTGAAGGGGTGGAGTGGGAATGATGGCACTGAAGGGGCGGCGTGGGAATGATGGCACTGGCGACGTGGGAATGATGGCACTGTAGGGGTGGAGTGGAAATGATGGCACTGTGGGTGGCACTGTAGAGGGGAGTGGGAATGATGGCACTGTAGGGGTGGAGTGGGAATGATGGCACTGTAGGGTGGGTGGAGGGTGAGGGGGAATGATGGCACTGAGGGGTGGAGTGGCACTGTAGGGGTGGAGTGGGAATGATGGCACTGTAGGGGTGGAGTGGGAATGATGGCACTGAAGGGGTGGAGTGGGAATGATGGCACTGAAGGGGTGCGTGGGAATGATGGCACTGAAGGGGTGGAGTGGGAATGATGGCACTGAAGGGGTGGAGTGGGAATGATGACACTGGCGGCGTGGGAATGATGGCACTGTAGGGGTGGAGTGGGAATGATGGCACTGTAGGGGTGGAGTGGGAATGATGGCACTGTAGGGGTGGAGTGGGAATGATGGCACTGAAGGGGTGGAGTGGGAATGATGGCACTGAAGGGGTGGAGTGGGAATGATGGCACTGTAGGGACGGCGTGGGAATGATGGCACTGTAGGGGTGGAGTGGGAATGATGGCACTGTAGGGGTGGAGTGGGAATGATGGCACTGAAGGGGTGGAGTGGGAATAATGGCTGGAGTGGGAATGATGGCACTGTAGGGGTGGAGTGGGAATGATGGCACTGAAGGGGTGGAGTGGGAATAATGGCACTGTAGGGGTGGAGTGGGAATGATGGCACTGAGGGGGTGGAGTGGGAATGATGGCAATGAAGGCTGGAGTGGGAATGATGGCACTGGCGAGGTGGGAATGATGGCACTGTAGGGGTGGAGTGGGAATGATGGCACTGTAAGGGGTGGAGTGGGAATGATGGCACTGTAGGGGTGGAGTGGGAATGATGGCACTGAAGGGGCGGCGTGGGAATGATGGCACTGTAGGGGTGGAGTGGGAATGATGGCACTGTAGGGGTGGAGTGGGAATGATGGCACTGTAGGGGTGGAGTGGGAATGATGGCACTGAAGGGGTGGAGTGGGAATGATGGCACTGTAGCGGTGGAGTGGGAATGATGGCACTGTAGCGGTGGAGTGGGAATGATGGCACTGAAGGGGTGGAGTGGGAATGATGGCACTGTAGGGGTGGAGTGGGAATGATGGCACTGTAGGGGTGGAGTGGGAATGATGGCACTGTAGGGGTGGAGTGGGAATGATGGCACTGAAGGGGCGGAGTGGGAATGATGGCACTGAAGGGGTGGAGTGGGAATGATGGCACTGAAGGGGTGGAGTGGGAATGATGGCACTGTACGGGTGGAGTGGGAATGATGGCACTGAGGGGTGGAGTGGGAATGATGGCACTGTAGGGGTGGAGTGGGAATGATGGCACTGTAGCGGTGGAGTGGGAATGATGATGGCACTGTAGGGGTGGAATGGGAATGATGGCACTGTAGGGGTGGAGTGGGAATGATGGCACTGAAGGGGTGGAGTGGGAATGATGGCACTGAAGGGGTGGAGTGGGAATGATGGCACTGTAGCGGTGGAGTGGGAATGATGGCACTGTAGGGGTGGAGTGGGAATGATGGCACTGAAGGGTGGAGTGGGAATGATGGCAATGAAGGGTGGAGTGGAATGATGGCACTGGCGGCGTGGGAATGATGGCACTGTAGGGGTGGAGTGGGAATGATGACACTGTAGGGGTGGAGTGGGAATGATGGCACTGAAGGGGGGGTGGTGGGAATGATGGCACTGTAGGGGTGGAGTGGGAATGATGGCACTGAAGGGGTGGAGTGGAATGATGGCACTGAAGGGGTGGAGTGGGAATGATGGCACTGAAGGGTGGAGTGGGAATGATGGCACTGTAGGGGTGGAGTGGGAATGATGGCACTGAAGGGGTGGAGTGGGAATGATGGCACTGCAGCGGTGGAGTGGGAATGATGGCACTGTAGGGGTGGAGTGGGAATGATGGCACTGAAGGGGTGGAGTGGGAATAATGGCACTGAAGGGGTGGAGTGGGAATGATGGCACTGTAGGGGTGGAGTGGGAATGATGGCACTGTAGGGGTGGAGTGGGAATGATGGCACTGTAGGGGTGGAGTGGGAAATTTGGCACTGTAGGGGTGGAGTGGGAATGATGGCACTGAAGGGGTGGAGTGGGAATGATGGCACTGTAGGGGTGGAGTGGGAATGATGGCACTGTAGCGGTGGAGTGGGAATGATGGCACTGTAGGGGTGGAGTGGGAATGATGGCACTGTAGGGGTGGAGTGGGAATGATGGCACTGAAGGGGCGGAGTGGGAATGATGGCACTGAAGGGGTGGAGTGGGAATGATGGCACTGTAGCGGTGGAGTGGGAATGATGGCACTGTAGGGGTGGAGTGGGAATGATGGCGCTGTAGGGGTGGAGTGGGAAATTTGGCACTGTAGGGGTGGAGTGGGAATGATGGCACTGAAGGGGTGGAGTGGGAATGATGGCACTGTAGGGGTGGAGTGGGAATGATGGAATTGAAGGGGTGGAGTGGGAATGATGTCACTGAAGGGTGGAGTGGGAATGATGGCACTGGCGGCGTGGGAATGATGGCACTGTAGGGGTGGAGTGGGAATGATGGCACTGTAGGGGTGGAGTGGGAATGATGGCACTGAAGGGGCGGCGTGGGAATGATGGCAAGTAGGGGTGGAGTGGGAATGATGGCACTGTAGGGGTGGAGTGGGAATGATGGCACTGTAGGGGTGGATGGGAATGATGGCACTGAAGGGGCGGCGTGGGAATGATGGCACTGTAGGGGTGGAGTGGGAATGATGGCACTGTAGGGGTTGAGTGGGAATGATGGCACTGAAGGGGCGGCGTGGGAATGATGGCAATGAAGGGTGGAGTGGGAATGATGACACTGAAGGGGTGGAGTGGGAATGATGGCACTGGCGGCGTGGGAATGATGGCACTGTAGGGGCGGCGTGGGAATGATGGCACTGTAGGGGTGGAGTGGGAATGATGGCACTGTAGGGGTGGAGTGGAATGATGGCAATGTAGGGGTGGAGTGGGAATGATGGCACTGAAGGGGTGGAGTGGGAATGATGGCACTGTAGGGGTGGAGGGGGATGATGGCACTGAAGGGTGGAGTGGGAATGATGGCACTGGCGGCGTGGGAATGATGGCACTGTAGGGGTGGAGTGGGAATGATGGCACTGTAGGGGTGGAGTGGGAATGATGGCACTGAAGGGGCGGCGTGGGAATGATGGCACTGGCGGCGTGGGAATGATGGCACTGTAGGGGTGGAGTGGGAATGATGGCACTGTAGGGGTGGAGTGGGAATGATGGCACTGAAGGGGTGGAGTGGTGGAATGATGGCATTGAAGGGGCGGCGTGGGAATGATGGCACTGGCGGCGTGGGAATGATGGCACTGAAGGGGTGGAGTGGAATGATGGGCACTGAAGGGGTGGTGGGAATGATGGCACTGAAGGGGTGGAGTGGGAATGATGGCACTGTAGGTGTGGAGTGGGAATGATGGCACTGAAGGGGTGGAGTGGGAATGATGGCACTGAAGGGGCGGCGTGGGAATGATGGCACTGGCGGCGTGGGAATGATGGCACTGTAGGGGTGGAGTGGAATGATGGCACTGAAGGGGTGGAGTGGGAATGATGGCACTGAAGGGGTGGAGTGGGAATGATGGCACTGTAGGGGTGGAGTGGGAATGATGGCACTGTAGGGTGGAGTGGGAATGATGGTACTGAAGGGGTGGAGTGGGAATAATGGCACTGTAGGGGTGGAGTGGGAATGATGGCACTGAAGGGGTGGAGTGGGAATGATGGCACTGTAGGGGCGGAGTGGGATGATGGCACTGTAGGGGCCGCGTGGGAATGATGGCACTGAAGGGGTGGAGTGGGAATGATGGCACTGAAGGGTGGAGTGGGAATGATGGCACTGTAGGGGTGGAGTGGGAATGATGGTACTGAAGGGGTGGAGTGGGAATAATGGCACTGTAGGGGTGGAGTGGGAATGATGGCACTGAAGGGGTGGAGTGGGAATGATGGCACTGTAGGGGCGGAGTGGGATGATGGCACTGAAGGGGCCGCGTGGGAATGATGGCACTGAAGGGGTGGAGTGGGAATGATGGCACTGAAGGGGCCGCGTGGGAATGATGGCACTGAAGGGGTGGAGTGGGAATGATGGCACTGAAGGGGTGGAGTGGGAATGATGGCACTGAAGGGGCGGAGTGGGAATGATGGCACTGAAGGGGTGGAGTGGGAATGATGGCACTGAAGGGGTGGAGTGGGAATGATGGCACTGAAGGGGCGGAGTGGGAATGATGGCACTGAAGGGGTGGAGTGGGAATGATGGCACTGTAGGGGTGGAGTGGGAATGATGGCACTGTAGGGGTGGAGTGGGAATGATGGCACTGAAGGTGGAGTGGGAATGTTGGCACTGTAGGGGTGGAGTGGGAATGATGGCACTGAAGGGGTGGAGTGGGAATGATGGCACTGTAGGGGTGGAGTGGGAATGATGGCACTGTAGGGGTGGAGTGGGAATGATGGCACTGAAGGGTGGAGTGGGAATGATGGCACTGTAGGGGTGGAGTGGGAATGATGGCACTGAAGGGGTGGAGTGGGAATGATGGCACTGTAGGGGTGGAGTGGGAATGATGGCACTGAAGGGGCGGTGTGGGAATGATGGCACTGAAGGGGCGGTGTGGGAATGATGGCACTGAGGGGGCGCGGAAGATAAACTCCTCCATCCTTCCCCACCCTCACCTCTCTCCACCCACCAGGCCCCTTCCCGAAAAACAAAGGAGGAAGAAAAAAAAAAAGAAGAAGAAAAAAAAAAAAAGAAAAGAAAACATCATCATCATCAACGTCATTCTTCCTCGTGTAACCGCAAACAATTGTATTTCAGCCTGAAGTCAGTCCATTGTCCTTCATGTAACCGCCAACCATTGCATTTCAGCATGAACTCTGTCCACAACGGAAGCCGGCAGCCATTTCCTGAGTTCCCTGAATTGGTGGCTGTAGAAGCACTATAACTCGTGCTAGCTACCACTGACGTGGTCTGGTCGAATTACTTCCTGTCATCTGTTTGTATTGTCTTGTGGAACTAATAAACTTTCTTTTTTTAGAATTACTTCCAGTTCCTTCCCGCAAAATCGATTTTTTTCCCCTCGAAAGTGCGGTCTGTATGGTATCCCTTTCAAAATAGAACTCTGAATGATAAACTCATGATAGTATCCTTCATCCCCACACACACACACACACACACACACACACACCGATTACCTACATATATAAACAGATACAAACACACGAACACACCTGCAGATACACATACAACCACACACACATACACTCTCTCTCTCTCTCTCTCTCTCACATACACACGCACAGACACATCAGACACATATACGCACGCACACACACACACACACACACACACACACACACACACACACACACACGGAGAGAGAGAGAGAGAGAGACAGGGATAGCCGAACGTCTTGTTGCGTTGTAGAGGTTAAAGAGGGCAGTGAGCCATGAACTGACCATCGCCATGTGGTTCCCCTCCACTGCTCTGACCACGGTGCTGCAAAATGACCCGGAGATCTCTTCCCTGAGGGTGTCCCCTTCCACTGTGAACACCGTCTACACACACACACACACACACACACACACACACACACACACCACAAATAACGCATACACTCATGCAAGCGTGCGGGGGCGTTCATATATGTTCAACCGCACATGTAACCACTCCCCCCCCCCCCCCCCCCCACCCCCCTGGAAAATGACCCGGAGATTTCTTCTCTGAGGGTGTCCCCATCCACTGTGAACACCGTCTACGCACACGCATACACGCCCCCCCCCCCCCCCCCCCCCCCCCCCACCCCCCACCCACACACACACACACACCACAGATAAAACATACACTCACGCAAGTGCATTCATATAATTATGTTCAGCCGCACACGTACCTCCCCCCCTCCCCCTCCCCTTCCACACACACACACACACACACACACACACACACACACACACACACATCATCAGCTATGATTCTTACGTAAAAGGCTTGGGAAATAAAGCGCACGCACACACACACACACACACACACACACACACACACACACACACACACACACACACACACACACGTACACACCACACACACACACACACCGTAATCTCCCGCCCGTCCATGAAGCGCGACTTGAACTCCTGTTTGCTGGTGGCCTTGACTTCGATGTGGAGATGGGGGTGGGTGGTGGTGATGACGATGGCGTCGCCCTCGATGCGGATCTCCTGGGTGATGTTGTTCTCTGCAGTCAGCATCTTGAGGGCCTTCTCCCGCGGCTCACCCTCCACCCCTGTCACCACACCACATCTGTCATCCCTCCCCCCCCCCCCACCCCTGTCACCACACCACATCTGTCATCCCCCCCCCTCCACCCCTGTCACCACACACACATCTGTCCCCCCCCCTCCACCCCTGTCACCCACACCACATCTGTCATCCCCCCCCCTCCACCCCTGTCACCACACCACATGTCATCCTCCCCCCCCCCCCCACCCCTGTCACCACACATCTGTCATCCTCCCCCCCCCCCCTCCACCCCTGTCACCACACCACATCTGTCATCCTCCTCCCACCCATCTGTCATCCCCCCCTCCACCCCTGTCACCACACCACATCTGTCATCCTCCCCTGTCACCCCCCCCATCCCCCCCTCCACCCCTGTCACCACACCACATCTGTCATCCTCCCCCCCCCCCCCCCCACCCCTGTCATCCCCCCCACCCCTGTCACCACACCACATCTGTCATCCCCCCCCCCACCCCTGTCACCACACCACATCTGTCATCCTCCCCCCCCCCCTCCCCTGTCACCACCCCCATCTGTCATCCCCCCCTCCACCCCTGTCACCACACCACATCTGTCATCCTCCCCCCCCCCCACCCCTGTCACCACACCACATCTGTCATCCTCCCCCCCCCCCTCCACCCCTGTCACCACACCACATCTGTCATCCTCCCCCCCTCCACCCCTGTCACCACACCACATCTGTCATCCCCCCCCTCCACCCCTGTCACCACACCACATCTGTCATCCTCCCCCCCTCCACCCCTGTCACCACACCACATCTGTCATCATCCCCCTCCCCCCCACCCCCTGTCCTGTCACCACACCACATCTGTCATCCTCCCCCCCACCCCTGTCACCACCACACACATCTGTCATCATCCCTCCACCCCTGTCCCCCCACCCATCTGTCCTCCCCCTCCACCCCTGTCACCACCACATCTGTCATCCTCCCCTCCACCCCTGTCACCACACCACATCTGTCATCCTCCCCCCCCACCCCTGTCACCACACCACATCTGTCATCCTCCCCCCCCCCCTGTCACCACACCACATCTGTCATCCTCCCCCCCCACCCCTGTCACCACACCACATCTGTCATCCTCCCCCCCCCCCACCCCTGTCACCACACCACACATCTGTGTCCTCCCCCCCCCCCCCCTGTCACCACACCACATCTGTCATCCCCCCCCCCCCACCCTGTCACCACACCACATCTGTCATCCTCCCCCCCCACCCCTGTCACCACACCACATCTGTCATCCTCCCCCCCCCCACCCCTGTCACCACACCACATCTCTGTCATCCTCCCCCCCCCCCCCCCCTGTCACCACACCACATCTGTCATCCTCCCCCCCCCACCCCTGTCACACACACCACATCTGTCATCCTCCCCCTCCACCCCTGTCACCACACCACATCTGTCATCCTCCCCTTCCACACCTCTACCGTCAGTCTCCTGCCTTCCCTGCTCTGCTCGGTGTGTGTGTGTGTGTGTGTGTGTGTGTGTGTGTGTGTGTGTGTGTGTGTGTGTGTGTGTGTGTGTGTGTGTGTGTGTGTGTGTGTGTGTGTGTGTGTGTGTGTGTGTGTGTGTGTGTGTGTGTGTGTGTGTGTGTGTGTGTGTGTGTGTGTGTGTGTGCGTGTGTGTGTGTGTGTGTGTGTGTGTGTGTGTGTGTGTGTGTGCGTGTGTGTGTGTGCGTGTGTGTGTGTGTGTGTGTGTGTGTATGCGTGTGTGTGTGTGTGTGTGTGTGTGTGTGTGTGTGTGTGTGTGTGTGTGTGTGTGTGTGGTGTGTGTGTGTGTGTGGGGGGGGACATAGCCGATTTAAACTGTGCAAAAATCATGGCGTATTTAAAGTGAAAATAACTTAGTACATCTATGGCATTTACTATTCAGCTGTTGTGGTATTATAAGAAATTTTCACGAGCCATACAGGCACACCAAAAAGAAACAGCCCCCCCCCACACACACACACACACACACACACTTAAGTCATATTACCTCATGAGAAAAATATTCAGCAAAGTATCCAGTCAAGGTAAAGAAATTCACGCACGCGCACGTGCGTACACACACATGCACACCCCCAGAGAGAGAGAGAGAGAGAGAGAGAGAGAGAGAGAGAGAGAGAGAGAGAGAGAGAGAGAGAGAGAGAGAGACGTAAATGTACAACCACGTGGGCGCGCACTGACTGTCACGGAGTCAGGTATCATCTCATTGTGACAGAAATGGCAAGGAAGTGGCTGACGGATCTGCTACAACAAGTGCTCGTAGAGTCAAGATGGCCACAGCTTTAGGCATTTCCTTACAGCTTCACGCAAATGACACTCTCACAGAAACAGCAGCATGGCTCGCACACACACATTTCTCCTTCACTCTCTATGGAATTAAGGCATGTCCTATATTTCTGACCTGTTATCCACTAGACTAAACATAAAGCAATACCGCCAGCATCAACATCAATCCTACCGCCACAACAAAAAAAAAAACAAAACCTTTAAACTAGGCTTGGAAATGATTTGAAATTGAATATTTTCACAGACTGATCTCAATCACAGATTAATCTGTTTACTGCATGTCCTTAGGTGTAGACTACATGTACAAGTCTCGGAGGTGAACAGGCCTCCAGCGAGGCCTCAAACACCTCAAGTTCAAGTACTTTTTGTTGTCTGCACTGTTTGTGGCATGAATTCAGCCACAAAGACCTGCAGGTTGAAACGGTGTAATTTCGTGCTGATCGATAACGCCATAGTTCTAATAGTTGCATGGCATATTGTGTGTGTGTGTGTGTGTGTGTGTGTGTGTGTGTGTGTGTGTGTGTGTGTGTGTGTGTGTGTGTGTGTGTGTGTGTGTGTGTGTGAGAGAGAGAGAGAGAGAGAGAGAGAGAGAGAGAGAGAGAGAGAGAGAGAGAGAGAGAGAGAGATTCAGATAATTTAATTCATTTCATGCCATAGCCCCTTATGAAATAGGCGATAGCAATAATCATCACAAGAAAATTATCATAAAGGCAGCAGTATCACGGGTCCTTACAATCACAAAATGCAGTCAATCAAGAAAGCAACGTTTCTCTTAACTGGAAAGCTTTATATACATAAAGAACTAAACTTGCGAATCACACTCTCTTTTCCTGACGACATCAGCAAGGAAAAACGAAACATACATGGCTGATTATAGCATTTTGCAAACGGAGATTACTATAAGCTGGGTACTGCAGGACAAAATGAACTTCATCTTCGACTGATTGTTGAGAGAGAGAGGGAGAGAGAGAGAGAGGACAAACTCCTGCTGTGTGTGTCCATCTGAGCAACTGACAAAACGTATCAGCTGAGATGAGGCAAAACCTTGGACCTGTCCAAATCGCTGTAGCCTATGTTCAAGCCTCCCCCTCCCCTCCCTCACCCCCCTCTCTCTCTCTCTCTCTCTCCTTCCCTCTCTATCGCTTTCTTTCCTATCTCCCTCGACGACGGACTTGGAACGTCCCTGCCTTGATATCTTATTCCCACACCTCGAGCATAACACGAGATGATCTCCGTGTCCTTCAAGGCTAGAACAACGAAAGGCCAACAGCGACCACACAGGACGAGGTACAGCTGGTTTGGCGTTGCAGGCGCCGAGCGGCAGGTTCGGGCAATGGCGGGGAGGGGGAAGGAGTAAGATGAATTAGAGGGTTTGAATCCCTCCTCTCCCCTCTCCCCCCCCCCCCCCCCCCCTTCTGCCCCCCCCCTTCCCCCCCCCCCCTCCACTCGAACACCCCCATCCCCATTTCAGAAAAAATGACACCATCTCAAAGCTCTGTAAAAGCACGTCACGGATTTTTGGTTTTTTGTTTTGTTTTTTTTTTTGTTAGTAAACAAATCATTATCGGGTGGTGAAAACATTATTTTTTCTATTGCATGTGGTAATGATGTATTAATAAAGAAATCATCATCGGGTGGTAAAAACAGCATTTTTTTTCTATTACACATCGTTAGCGATGCGAGGGTAAGTCTGCTACCCCCCCCCCCCCCCCCCCCCCCCCCCTTTTTTTCCCCCTTCCAATCCCTTCCGTTTCCACATCATCTATATGTAGTGATTGTAAGCCTGTTTCCTTGGCAAAACAGTGTGTTGTGTCATCTTCTATGTGGTGATTGTAAGCCTGTCTCCTTGGCGAAACAACAGTGTGTTGTGTCATCTTCTATGTGGTGATTGTAAGCCTGTTTCCTTGGCAAAACAGTGTGTTGTGTCATCTTCTATGTGGTGATTGTAAGCCTGTTTCCTTGGCAAAACAGTGTGTTGTGTCATCTTCTATGTGGTGATTGTAAGCCTGTTTCCTTGGCAAAACAGTGTGTTGTGTCATCTTCTATGTGGTGATTGTAAGCCTGTCTCCTTGGCGAAACAGTGTGTTGTGTCATCTTCTATGTGGTGATTGTAAGCCTGTCTCTTGGCGAAACAGTGTGTTGTGTCATCTTCTATGTGGTGATTGTAAGCCTGTCTCCTTGGCAAAACAGTGTGTTGTGTCATCTTCTATGTGGTGATTGTAAGCCTGTTTCTTGGCAAAAAACAGTGTGTTGTGTCATCTTCTATGTGGTGATTGTAAGCCTGTCTCCTTGGCAAAACAGTGTGTTGTGTCATCTTCTATGTGGTGATTGTAAGCCTGTCTCCTTGGCGAAACAACAGTGTGTTGTGTCATCTTCTATGTGGTGATTGTAAGCCTGTTTCCTTGGCAAAACAGTGTGTTGTGTCATCATCTTCTATGTGGTGATTGTAAGCCTGTTTCCTTGGCAAAACAGTGTGTTGTGTCATCTTCTATGTGGTGATTGTAAGCCTGTTTCCTTGGCAAAACAGTGTGTTGTGTCATCTTCTATGTGGTGATTGTAAGCCTGTCTCCTTGGCAAAACAGTGTGTTGTGTCATCTTCTATGTGGTGATTGTAAGCCTGTTTCCTTGGGCAAAACAGTGTGTTGTGTCATCTTCTATGTGGTGATTGTAAGCCTGTCTCCTTGGCGAAACGACAGCTTGTTGCGTCATCTTCTCGCCTCCCCTCCCCCACCCCCTCCTTTCAAATTCTAACCTCCACCTCCATCCTCTGGTCCGTGTCCGTGTACATGTATTCCTCTCTTTCTGCATGTACACAGACATAGACACGCACACAAACACAGGCATAGACGTAGACACAGACACACACAGACCGACAGACAGACACAGATACACAGACAGACAGACAGACAGACAACACACACACACACACACACACACACACACACACACACACACATATATATATACATGCGTGCATGTGTGCGTGTGCGTGTGTGTGTGTGTGTGTGTGTGTGTGTGCGCGCGTGCGTGTGCGTGCGAAAGAGATAGAGAGGGTTCAAGCGCACAAGTATTACTAATGAGCTGGGGAGGCTCGTTGATGACTAATTATTATTTACACAGGAACCAGAAAGAATTCGAATTCACCAGCCGTATCATTATGTATTTAGGTAGAACCAAAAAACAAAAACAAAAAAAAAAGAAGGTTGCTTTGAGTGTCTCTGTCACACAATGTTCATTGAGTAAGTAATAATTTTTAAAAAGTTTAAGGAAAAAGGACATAATTATTTTCGTCTGCCTGTCTGTCCGTCTATCTGCCCCCCCCCCCCCCCCCTCTCTCTCTCTCTCTCTCTCTCTCTCTCTCGCTCGCTCTCTCTCTCGCTTTTTCCGTTTCCCTTGACCACACACGATCGACCCCTCCCCCTCCCCTTTCACCCTTCCATTTCCGTGTACGCTCATCTCCGTCCACAGCAGACAGGTCTATTAATTCATCTCACATCTGACAGCGAAGCAGTTCAACTAGAAGACTTCACCCCGTCCTTCACTGCAGGATGTCGCTGATATGACAGCGAGGACGTTGTTAACGATTGAAACGACCCTGGGGACGTTGTTGATGATTGAAATGACCGTTTAGGACATCGTTGATGACTGAAAAAGACTGGTGACGTTGTTGATGATTGAAATGACCCTGGGGGCGTTGTTAATGATTGAAACGACGTGAGGCCGTTGTTAATGATTGAAATGACAATGAGATTATGTTAATGATTGAAACGACCGTGAGGACGTTGTTAATGATGAAATGACAATGAGGATTATGTTAATGATTGAAACGACCGTGAGGACGTTGTTAATGATCGAAATGACCCTGAGGATGATGTTAATGATTGAAATGACTCCGAGAATGTGGTTAATGATTGAAATGACCCCGAGGACTTTGTTAATGATTGACATGACCGTGAGGACGTTGTTAATGATTGAAATGACCGTGAGGACGTTGTTAATGATTGAAATGACCATGAGGACGTTGTTAATGATTGAAATGACTGCGAGGACGTTGTTAATGATTGAAATGACCATGAGGACGTTGTTAATGATTGAAATGACTGTGAGGACATTGTTAATGATTGAAATGACCGTGATGACGTTGTTAATGATTAAAATGACCGTGAGGATGTTGTTAATGATTGAAATGACCGTGAGGACGTTGTTAATGACTGGAATGACTGTGAGGACGATGTTAATTATTCAAATGACCATGAGGACGACATTAATGATTGAAATGACCATAAAGACATTGCTGATGATTGAAATGACTGTGATGTTGTTAATGATTGAAATGACCATGAGGACGTTGTCAATGATTGAAATGACCGTGAGGACGTTGTTAATGATTGAAATGATAGTGAGAACGATGTGAATGAATGAATGAAATGAACATGAGTACGATGTAAACGATTGAAATGACCACGAGGACGTCGTTGACAATGAAAGGACTGTGATGACATTGATTATTGACATGGCCATGAAGACCTCGTTAATGATTGAAATGATCGTGAGGACCTTGTTAATGATTGAAATGATCACGAGGACGTTGTTAATGATTGCTAATGACGGAAATGACCATGAGGACATTGCTAATGACGGAAATGACCATGAGGACATTGCTAATGACGGAAATGACCATGAGGACATTGCTAATGAGTGCAATGACCATGAGGACATTGCTAATGACTGAAATGACCATGAGGACATTGTTAATGACTGAAATGACCGTGAGGACATTGCTAATGACTGAAATGACCATGAGGACATTGTTAATGACTGAAATGACCATGAGGACATTGTTAATGACTGAAATGACCATGAGGACATTGCTAATGACGGAAATGACCGTGAAGACATTGTTAATGACTGAAATGACCATGAGGACATTGCTAATGACGGAAATGACCGTGAGGACATTGTTAATGATTGAAATGACCATGAAGACATTGCTAATAACTGAAATGACCATGAGGACACGGATGATTGAAATGACCATGAGGACATTGCTAATGACGGAAATGACCATGAGGACATTGCTAATGACTGAAATGACCGTGAGGACATTGTTAATGACGGAAATGACCATGAGGACATTGCTAATGACGGAAATGACCATGAGGACATTGCTAATGACGGAAATGACCATGAGGACATTGCTAATGATTGAAATGACCATGAGGACATTGCTAATGATTGAAATGACCATGAGGACATTGCTAATGACGGAAATGACCATGAGGACATTGTTAATGACTGAAATGACCATGAGGACATTGTTAATGACTGAAATGACCATGAGGACATTATTAATGACTGAAATGACCATGAGGACATTGCTAATGACGGAAATGACCATGAGGACATGGATAATGATTGAAATGACCGTGAGGACATTGTTACTGACTGAAATGACCATGAGCACATTGCTAATGACGGAAATGACCGTGAGGACATTGTTAATGACTGAAATGACCATGAGGACATTGTTAATGATTGAAATGACCATGAGGACATTGTTAATGACGGAAATGAACATGAGGACATTGCTAATGAGTGAAATGACCATGAGGACATTGCTAATGACGGAAATGACCGTGAGGACATTGCTAATGACGGAAATGACCGTGAGGACATTGCTAATGATGGAAATGACCATGAGGACATTGCTAATGACTGAAATGACCACGAGGACATTGCTAATGACGGAAATGACCATGAGGACATTGCTAATGACTGAAATGACCGTGAGGACATTGCTAATGACTGAAATGACCATGAGGACATTGCTAATGACTGAAATGACCATGAGGACATTGTTAATGACTGAAATGACCATGAGCACATTGGTAATGACTGAAATGACCGTGAGGACATTGTTAATGATTGAAATAACCACGAAGACATTGTTAATGACGGAAATGACCGTGAGGACATTGCTAATGACTGAAATGACCATGAGGACATTGTTAATGACTGAAATTGACCATGAGGATATTGCTAATGACTGAAATGACCATGAGGACATGGATAATGATTGAAATGACCATGAAGACATTGTTAATGACTGAAATGACCATGAGGACATTGTTAATGACTGAAATTGACCATGAGGACATTGTTAATGACGGAAATGACCATGAGGACATGGATAATGATTGAAAAATGACATGAAGACATTGCTAATGACTGAAATGACCATGAGGACATTGCTAATGAGTGCAATGACCATGAGGACATTGCTAATGACTGAAATGACCATGAGGACATTGCTAATGACGGAAATGACCAT
>JADBJO010001671.1:167500-205000 GCA_016801955.1 Conus betulinus
GTCGGCAGTCAAACACTTCCAGCCGAGCGTTAGAAAGGTCCAGCTTGACCAGTGGATTGTGCAGAATGTCCGTCTGTGAAGCCGTGACAGAAACTAGAGGGTTTCCTGACAAATGCATTGCTTTAAGGTTTGGTAGAGAATGGATGGCATCAGTGGTCAATGACTTGATGTCATTGTGGCTGAAATCAACAACTTGGAGGTTAACGAAACGACAGTCAGAAATTGAAGTGATACTGCACGAACGGAGACGTAAGAAGACCAGGTAGAATTGTCGGCCAGCTGCGCACAGGTGAGCTGCGAATGGCTGGCATCCAAGTAGCGGATTTCAGGGAAACTGTGAGCGGAGAAAGAGTGGTGACAGACAAATGCTAGACCTTGACAGTGGCACTGTGGAGGACAAGACGAATCACACAACATTTCGTCGTCTCTCAGCTGGCACTGTTCAACACCATCACACAAGTGGCTGGGATGCACACACACACTGGATCCCCGACACCCATAAAGCCCCGGACAAATGTAACTGTCACACTGCACCTCGTCTTCATGGTGCGGGCAGTCATACATTTTGTTACAGCGTACGTACACTGGTAAACAGAAAGCGAACTCTGAACAGCTGAAATGGGTTTCGGGGCAGCGGGCGACATTTCCCATGGGGTTAGCACAACCTTAGCAGACTGACTGAAGTCTATGCGAGCCGGTAGACTTACTGTCGGCAAAAAAACACAAGGACTTCGTACACGTTGTCACGACAGTCTATCCCTTCGTCAGAACCATCATAACAGTCACTGACTCCATCGCATTGGATGTCCGTACTTCTGGAGTTCCCACCGAGACACTGACCATTCTTACACCTGTAATCAGGTGCTTTGCAATCGATGAGTGCATGCTGACAAAAGCTTTCATCTGAACGGTCCCAACAGTCGGAGGCAAAGTTGCAGACCAGGGTGTAGGGCAAAGTTTGAATCAGGTTGCTACACACGAACATGACCACTTCGCCCATCTGCTCGCTCGGCCACGCGGTTTCTTTGGCTGCGGTTCGCACCAAAAATGGGACATGTGAACACGAAATATGTCACGTGACAGGCTGCTTGCCAATCGCAGCTCAGAAAATTGTGTGTCAAGTAACCCCTTGGGCAAACAGTCAAGGCTAGGGATCCATCAGTTCCGTTATCTAAACCGGGAACGTCTACAGTCCGGGGTGTCTGGGTGTTGGCTGTATCAGAGGGGCTGCTGGAATTGCCATCTCTTACACCTGCTCCTGGCACCGCGTCTTCGCATAAGAACGATGACAGCAAAGACGATTCTGGTATAATGTTGTTCAGAATCACATTATCATCAAAGGTGTGAGCACAATCGTAAAAGGCACCCAGTTTCACGAACTTCTTATCTGAAAAATCGGTGACATTTAAAAAGCATTGAATGGCCTGCTCTGTGTCGTGGTGTAGTAGACTGAGTCGTCGACTGACGTCCACATTCTGCGGTATATGACGGGGACGTCTTGCTTATACAAGGTTTTAACCCAACATACAAAGGGGCTCTACTCTTGGCAACACGCACTATATTCAAGAAGGCGTCAATTTCCTGTCTGGTGATGACGACAGCCAGCTGTCCTCCGCTGTCCTGACAGAGTCGTTGGGCCTCAGTGGGAGACAGCTGAGTGTCTGAGAGGTGAAGACGGTAACACTTGTCATGTCCTACCGCCACGTCTCCTCCACAGGCGTCATTGCTGAAAGGACAGTGAGCCCCCTCGTCCTCCCCACCCACACATTCACGCTCCAGGTTACAATCCACATGGTGTTGAAAGCTGGCATAGTAAGGCACAGAACAATTAAGCCGTCCACAGCTTGACCTGCGGGGCAGTTCGTTATCTGTGTGAAAGGAATACCAAAGTTTGACACCTTCACAATACCTAGAGCTTGTGCTAAGAGTAAACATTGAGTTTGAGTATGGGAAGCCGTCACATAGTCCGACACTGCTCTTCAAATAAACATGAAGTGTCGAGTTGTACGCACGCAGGGGAAAGCCTCCCAGATCTCTCTCAGTCCACTGCGCGTCGTGAGTCCCTTTCTGCTGACAGCAGACAACGTAAAGGTATCCTCGCTCAACATGTCCAGTCCAGTCGATGAAAACTGACAACGACTGCATGATCGTCGGTGGATGCAACGTCTGGGAGGCCTCCATGAAAGCAGGCACTGGAGCCAGACCGTAGCCCGGTGTGGTGATGTATCCTGAAGCTGACGACGTGGACATCACGTGCAGTTCGTTCCTGAAGGAATGACTGGTCGCCAGGAACAGGATAACAAAGCTGACTGCAGGTGGATGCCCCACATGATGAGAAAACTGGATGGAGAATGAGAGTTGATTGTGTGAAGACAACAGCACCGCACGGCGAGAACACGGTAAGTGACACTGGTCTTGTACAGTTGTGCTGATGATCACGGATGACGTTGTGATGGTCAGTTCTGCCACAAATGGAGGGAAGCTCTCAGACTATGTGCAACTGCATTCAAAGCTGGACACTTTCCCGTGACTTTTTATTTTGTTATGTCTGCTACTTCCCCACACTTACCAGAATAGAATTTTTTAAACAGTGTAAAATGAGATCTTTCAAGATAAAATGGATTTTAAAAACTTTTTTTCAATAGAACATTACTTACAAATGGGTCATTTTGCTATCTGTAAAGCAGACTGCAGCTTAATTAAAATGATTCTTGACAGCTAATGTTCTTTTTCACAAATAGGAACTTTCTTTAAGGATGTTTTGAAGACTTGAAAAAAAAAAAAAACAAAAGACAAACCAACCAAAAAGCACCCCCAAAAGCAAAACAAAACAAAACCAAACAAACAAACAAACAAAAAAAAAACAAAAACAAAAAAAAACAAAAATCCACAACAGAAATTGTCGACGTTTCAGTGGGAGACCGTCTTGGGGACTGATGACATCAAATGAAAGACAAATAGATATGTAAAGATAATGACGTATAACAAGATGCAAAGCATATAAACGTACTCCCAGTTTATCTTCCTGAAAAACGTCACAATCAAACATGCGTCATAATGTATTTGACATCACAATCAAACATGCGTCAAAATGTATTTCGTCACTGAGATATTCCATAAAGAAGAGAACGTTTTGGGCCGTTATAGCCGTTAGTAACGGCTATTCTGGTAAAATAAAACATCGGGCATTATCCGTGACCCATAATGAACATACCTACAAATTTTCAGAAAGATCGGCCTAGAAGACCCATAATGTACATACCTACAAATTTTCAGAAAGATTGGCCCAGAAGTTTTGTCTGGAGGGAGTGGAACACATCTTGACCACGGACAGACAGACAGACACACAGACAGATAGACACACAGACAGCATTTGTTCGTTCCCTTTCTACAGTACTCCTTGTTCTATAACAGTTGTCTGTGTGTGTGTCTTCATTTAACGTCTATCCACTATTCGTGACAAAAGAAAAAAAAAAGGTGAATGTGTATGGAAGTAATTGCGAACGTGCACATAATGTGTGCATGTGTATATGTATGTGTGCGTGTGTGCGTGTGCGTGCGTGCGTGCGTGCGTGCGCGCGCGTGTGTGTGTGTGTGTAGTCCCTCGGTCATTGTGAATATCACTATCCCTTGTTACTGCTTCCCGTAAGCTGTCTTTCATATTTTTATTATTTTTTTCTTATTTCGAGGCAAACATCGACTTTTTTTTTTTAATCTCAGAATTTTTTTTGGTCCACTAAGTGATCATATTTTCTTTTGGAGACACTTCACGAGTAGAGGTGTCTGGCCCAGTGATGGGGAGCTGAACTTTGCTCTACATCATTTTTTTTCACCCTTTTGCCTGTAGCAAGCCCGAAGAGATCTCCAAAGAAAGCCACACAGCTGTTGTTCGCTGGTCCTCTGAGCTTTCACTTGGGGAAACAATGAACTTACAGGGCATGCACTGCGGAATGATATTGCTGCACCACCTTCTCTATGTATGTAAAAACTGTCTTGAGGAGAGGAGCCGTTGGATTGTGATGTTCTCCGACAGTGGTGAGAATATCACTGAAAAGTTCGTTTCTCTAACATACCATGGACGGACTGCCATCGTCATAGCAGTGGCTCTTAGGACAGTCCTGTGAAACTAAATGCAATGAATGATTATGCCCACACGCCTCAATTACACCGCCTGACTGCCTTCTCTTTTTAAAAAAAAAAAGAAATCTTTGTCCCCAAATCGACTTCATAATGACGGAAGAATTCTATACCTGCTTTAACGTTCATCCACTAACTTGTTCTATATATTCAGGGAAGAATGGTGCAGAACGGGAGGGACAAATAGGAGTGGGGGGGGGGGGGGGGGGGGGGGGGGGGTGTAAAATAATAAGAAATCATATCGAAAGACAGAAACAGCTACTCACTTTTGCAGAAATCGTTTTCTAATCGCAGAGCAGCGGCAAGATAGAGTCCAGCTGGCACCACGAGTTTGCAGTCACAGGAGGTCGGTGGAGCAGACGTGTCGCCAGAGGGAGACCCCGTCAGACCTCGAACCACACCTTCAGAGGAAGCGAAGAAGACGGAGTTCTCTCGCGCTCACAATCTTGGTAGCTGAAGTCAAGCTCTACAACATTGACGCTCTGGTTGTGGGTCACGTTGGGGACGACCTTCTCCGTCACGGCCAGCCTCCCTTCCTTCAAGAACGTGTTGATGGTGCTCCAAACTTGTGGCAGCTCGTCTGGATCAAAGGTCAAGGGTGATCTTGAGGGTGTGTTCATTACGCAGTAACAACAACAATTGGGAAAATGAAATAGAGAAAAAGGAATGAAGGTAAGGGAAAATTAAAGAATAAAAGGAAAGAAGAAGAAGAAGAAAATGGACAGAGACACGGAATGAAATGTCTTTGCTGTCGTCTTTTGCTGGAGTTTGTCTCCATTGTTCAGTATAAGTTGGGTCAATCTGTTTCCCGTTTCGCTCCATTGTTCACTGTAAGTTGGGTCAATCTGGGTGGGGATCCCTGTCTCATTGTTCAGTATAAGTTGGGTCAGTCTGGGTGGGGATCCCTTTCCCATTGTTCACTGTAAGTTGGGTCAATCTGGGTGGGGATCCCTGTCTCATTGTTCAGTATAAGCGGGTCAGTCTGGGTGGGGATCCCTATCTCACGATAACTCTCCACATCCGTTAATTTTTGTTCTGCAATAATCACAGTTTATCGTCAAAGCTTTAATTATTCAGATGATTGGCCAAGGTGCGTTTGAAAAAAAAAAAAAAGAGAGAGGGAATAAAGTTTCCTACCCTATCGGCCGTAGGGGCAGTGAGCTGTCAGGGTTCGCCGTGTCTAAGGCACGACGTGATGGAAGGCGGAGCCCCCTCCCACTCCTTCTGCCGCCTTTAGCCTGCCCTGAACTAAATCAGGTACCCAATTACCGTGCGGTGGACATAGAGGGTTAACAAACCGAAAGAACCCGATCACACGTGCGGTTGGCTGCGGGCCCTCTGAAGTGTGTGCACGATGACTCGAATAATCCTCTTCATTAATTTTGTTAACCAGAAATATTTTTTGTTTTGGAAAAATCGTCCGATGCACGAAGCTGCTCTATGTATGCTATATATGCTTCCGCACTGCGCGCTTGGCCAATCATATTGCGTCATAACACGAGCCTGAAGAGCTGACAGAGTCATGGACGTAAGCTAATCATCGTATTGTTAAATAGTCATAAGAAATGGACCAGAATACATATAAATAGATCAGCCACAAAATACGACATTGAAACAGTGCATTCTTGTCTCCACATTTGAATGTTCTGTTCCATACTGGATCCTAAAATGATTAGTCTCTAATCTCTAAATTAAGAAGCGGTGTACCGAAAATGTTATGTCCAATACTGGATTCTTAAATGATCAGTGTCTAGACTGAATGCTATGTCCAATACTGGGTCCTAAAATGATCAGTGTCTAGACTGAATGCCATGTCCAATACTGGGTCCTGAAATGATCAGTGTCTAGACTGAATGCTATGTCCAATACTGGGTCCTTAAATGATCAGTGTCTAGACTGAATGCCATGTCCAATACTGGGTCCTTAAATGATCAGTGTCTAGACTGAATGCCATGTCCAATACTGGATCCTTAAATGATCAGTGTCTAGACTGAATGCCATGTCCAATACTGGGTCCTTAAATGATCAGTGTCTAGACTGAATGCCATGTCAATATACTGGGTCCTTAAATGATCAGTGTCTAGACTGAATGCCATGTCCAATACTGGGTCCTTAAATGATCAGTGTCTAGACTGAATGCCATGTCCAATACTGGGTCCTTAAATGATCAGTGTCTAGACTGAATGCCATGTCCAATACTGGGTCCTTAAATGATCAGTGTCTAGACTGAATGCCATGTCCAATACTGGGTCCTGAAATGAAATCAGTGTCCAAAAGCAAGAAACGCTGTACCGACCATGTCTCAAAAACGGGCACAAAGAAAAACAGCTCAAAGAGCTACGTGTAAACTTGATTCGATAGGCCTAGTGGTACATGAAATAACCTTCACAGTGAAGACAATATATTCTTCGCTATTTTAGTTATAGGATAAAAGGACATGAAATAATGTTCACAGTGAAGACACTATATTCTTCGCTATTTTAGTTATAGGATAAAAGGACAATGAAATAATGTTCACAGTGAAGACGATATATTCTTCACTGTTTTAGTTATAGGATAAAAGGACAATGAAATAATGTTCACAGTGAAGACAATATATTCTTCACTGTTTTTAGTTATAGAATAAAAGGACATTGAAATGACGTTCACAAGTAACTTTGAAGACAATATACGCCACACTATTTTAGTGATAAAGAGAAAAGCGTTGGTATTTAATCATTATATATATGACTGTATAAAGATCAGGAGAAGACGATATATACTACATTATTTTATTGATAAAAAGCATTGGTCTTTAATTATTATATATATGTTGTATAAAGATCAGGAGAAGACAATATATATATACTACTACCTATTTTAGTGATAAGAGAAAAGCATGGGTATCTAATTATCATATATATGGTTGTATAACGATCAGGAGAAGACAAAATATACTACACTATTTTAGTGAAGAGAGAAAAGCATGGGTATTTAATTATCATACATATGGTTGCATAAAGATCAGGAGAAGACAATAATACACTATTTTTAGTGATAAGAGAAAAGCATGGGTATTTAATTACTGTGTATACAGTTGTATAAGGATCAGGAGAAAACAATAATACTACACTATTTTTTAGTGATAAGAGAAAAGCATGGGTGTTTTAATTACTGTGTATACAGTTGTATAAGGATCAGGAGAAAACAATAATACTACACTATTTTTTAGTGATAAGAGAAAAGCATGGGTATTTAATAACTGTGTATACGGTTGTATAAGGATCAGGAGAGGTGTCGCCGCTCACATTTGTCATTAAATGAACTGATCTAGGTTTTATTTTCACGTGTAGTGTAATAGTTTGCTGTATGAATTTTCACGTGAAGTGTAATACATGAATTTTTACGTGTAGTGTAATAGTTTGCTCCATGAATTTTTACGTGTAGTGTAATTTTTACTCTATGAATTTTTACGTGTAGTGTAGTAGTTTGCTCTATGAATTTTCACGTGTGGTGTAATAGTTTGCTCTATGAATTTTCACGTGTAGTGTAATAATTTGCTCTATGAATTTTCACGTGTAGTGTAATAGTTTGCTCTATGAATTTTCACGTGTGGTGTAATAGTTTGCTCTGTGAATTTTCACGTGTAGTGTAATAGTTTGCTCTATGAATTTTCACGTGTAGTGTAATAGTTTGCTCTATGAATTTTCACGTGTGGTGTAATAGTTTGCTCTGTGAATTTTCACGTGTAGTGTAATAATTTGCTCTATGAATTTTCACGTGTGGTGTAATAGTTTGCTCTGTGAATTTTCACGTGTAGTGTAATAATTTGCTCTATGAATTTTCACGTGTAGTGTAATAGTTTGCTCTGTGAATTTTCACGTGTGGTGTAATATTTTGCTCTATGAATTTTCACTGTAGTGTAATAGTTTGCTCTGTGAATTTTCACGTGTGGTGTAATATTTTGCTCTATGATTTTCACGTGTGGTGTAATAGTTTGCTCTGTGAATTTTCACGTGTGGTGTAATATTTTACTCTATGAATTTTTAGGTGTAGTGTAATAGTTTGCTGTATGAATTTTCAGTCGAGTTGGAACGAACCCACTGCCCCCTTACCACGCCCCCCACTCTGTCCGTCACCAGCCTCCTTCCCCTTCACCCTTCCTCCTCCCTCCTAGAGAGAGAGAGAGAGAGAGAGGGGGAGGGGGGGGGGGGGGGATTAAAAAGCTGAATGAATTAAAAAGCTAACTGCAAGTCCAGGTTCTCATGGGATTTTCCTAAACGGCTTCAAAGAGTGAGGTAAAGACAGTGTCTCCGAACTGACTGATCTTCCGCGCTCTCCTGTAAAGCATGTTCGGTTTGAGTAACGACATCACTGTCTGTTGCAGGAACCCGGCAGTTCCCCCAGAAGCTTTTCACAAGTTCCACCGTGCAGAGTCAAGTTTCACGCCCCACACAGTGGAAGAAGAGGTGAGGCTGCAGGCTTTGGACTGGAACCATGAGCTCTGTTCCAGACAAGTGTTGGTCAGTGAGCAACACCCGAGGGCTGCAGGGATGGACGACAAGTTGGCTGTGCCCTGCTCTTCATCTGAACATGTCTGGTGGCCTTGTCTGGCTGGTGAACTGGGTCCTAATTGAAGACAACCTTCCGTGGTAATTGAAACTGATGCAAGGGATGGCCTTCTGGTGTGTTATCTTATACAGGTCTTCTGTGAGACAGGGTGTGTCCCACAATACCTCTCGTCTCCAGCATGACCCACTTGGACGAAAGCAAAGAAAAAGAGCATCCTAACTTCAGACTGTTCCGCTTGCTGTCGGTTTCGCGTCATAACAGACTCACTGTCAAAGTCGGACTGCATTTCCCAGATAAAATGCGTCGCCGAGAAAATATCTGGCGACTCGTCTCCTTGCTTACTGATCTTTCTCTGTCCAAGTCAGAGTAAGGTGTTGCACGTTTGCCGTAAGTGGGGGGGAGGGAGGAGAGCTGGTGGGGGGCGGGGTGGGGGTGAGGGACAGCGGCAAGACAACTTCCTTCATCAGTGTTGGGGGGCGGGCAGACAGACAAAACAACTTTCTTATTGCCCTGGGTTTGAAGCAGACAGACAACTTTCATATTGCCATGGACTGGAAGCAGAGAATTTTCTTATTCCATAGGATAGGAGCAGACAGACAACTTTCATATTGCCATGGGTTGAGAGCAGACAACTTTCTTATTGCCATAGGTTAGAAGCAGACAGAGAATTTTCTTATTGCCATGGGTTGAGAGCAGACAGACAACTTTCTTATTGCGGTGGGTTTGAAGCAGCAGACAGACAACTTTCTTATTGCCGTGGGTTGAGAGCAGACAGACAACTTTCTTATTGCCATAGGGTTGGAAGCAGGCAGACAACTTTCTCTTTGCCATGGGTTGAGAGCAGACAGACAACTTTCTTATTGCCCTGGGTTGGGAGTAGAGAGATAACTTTCTTATTGCCCTGGGTTGGGAGTAGAGAGATAACTTTCTTATTGCCCTGGGTTGGGAGTAGAGAGATAACTTTCTTATTGCCCTGGGTTGGGAGTAGAGAGATAACTTTTTATTGCCCTGGGTTGGGAGTAGAGAGATAACTTTCTTATTGCCTGGGTTGGGAGGAAGCTTAGAGATAAGATAACTTTCTTATTGCGTGGGTTGGAAGTAGAGAGAGAACTTTCTTATTGCCCTGGGTTGGGAGTAGACAGACAACTTTCTTATTGCCGTGGGTTTGGAGCAGAGCAGAGATAACTTCTTATTGCCCTGGGTTGGGAACGTGCTGTGCGTACATGCTGCGCACAGGGCACTGCTCTAATTTCTCATCTGCAAGGCTGGCATCGAGGCCACCATTTTACCAAAACATCTGCAAGGCTAGCATCGAGGCCACCATTTTACCAAAAACAATGTTCCACACAAGACAATGATATGCTTCCCACATATGTGCAGTTTCCACAAGATCAGCACATAACCTAAACGTTTTTTTTTTTCTTTTCAGATATATCATTTAAAGGCAACATTAGTGCCGTCTTCAGCCTAACTGCATTACAATTGTCTTCGTGCTAACTGACTGTGCGCATGATATTTGCCAACAGGACAAAGAGTGCAATTGCCAACAGGAAAAAAAAAAATTCAAACTTAGGCTTCCGTCCCTTGAACTTGACAGAGGCATTTGACGCCCAATTAATTGTCAATTTACACGGCTTTCGTTTATTCGTAGGATGACAGAGACAGTCATTTACAGTCATTCTGAAACTGCTGGTCAGATTGTATTGTGGCAGCCACTGTCTGCCTGATGAGTGCTAAAGTCCTGTTCAAACACTCCCCAATTGTACTGACTGCAACACAAAAGTCCTGTTAAAACACTCCCCAATTGTACTGACTGACTGCAACACAAAAGTCCTGTTAAAAACACTCCCCAACTGTACTGAAGATTAAAACACTCCCCAATTGTACTGACGGTACTGAAAAACACTCCCCAATTGTACTGACTGCAACACAAATGCGATGGAGGGCCAGGAACACTGGACAGACAAATCCCGAATGTCGGAGACAGCTTTTGTTGAAGCATTTTGCAGATATTTAGTACTTGTGACCAGAGCACCAGATTTCTTTATGAGGATATCAGATACACAATCAGCTAGTGATACGTGAGTGTGGGTGGAACGATTTTTTTCTTTATCCCCCGGATCAATCTACGTGCAGATTGATCAGTCGCGCTCTCTCCCTCTCCCCCCTCCTCCCCCACCACACCCACCCGCTTCATGAATGCATATATGTATGTGGCGCATAAGATATACAATGACTAAGAAGTTTATGTGAGCATTGGAGGGTCACTTCTTTATCATTTTCCAGTTTGTCAATGTCTGTCAAAATAATAGTTGGCTGCTGGTTGTCACAGCCTGTTGGCGTGTTGTTCGCCTGTTGGTCACCTCTCGTTGGAACCTTTATGACCGGAAGCACCGCTGTTTACAGCATCATAAAAAGCGAACTGAACTTGCGTCTTCGGTCAGAACCCACTCTTGACACAGTATTTCCACGTGGCACATCTACATGGTAAGCGACCACCATCAAACGTCAAGTGACAGTGCAGGCTTGAAGGAGATCCGGCCCATAGACACATGGCATGCAGGCCGACCGGCAGGGGCACTATGCCCGGATGCCCATGAACCAGACCCTCATCTACAAGTCAAGTAGCAACCTGAAACTAAAACAGAAAAAAAAAAAAAAAAAAAAAAAAAAAAAAAAAAAGTAGCAGCCCCAAAACTAAAAGGTGCGATTGTAAACCTTGGCTGAATTACGCTGTGGTTATGGTCTAGGGTATGAGGTCACTGCGCCACAATGACCCTCGTCGACGACAATGATGCCAATGGTGCTCCCCTGCGAGGGTCCTCCACGCATCGACAGCACAAGGCTCTGACACTCAGCAGAGCCCAGCCTCAGCTACTTGGTGGGGGGAGAGGGGGGGGGGGGGGGGGAGAGAGAGAGAGAGAGAGAGAGAGAGCTCAGGCTATTGATGGTTTGCCTCAGCGAAATAAAATGAGCTAACTGATTTCCGTCATATCGTCAGATGTTTTCGAGAACAATCATACGCAGATATGAGAATGACGCTGATCCTCTGTGTCACATTTCCCACTGGCCCAGAGCTAGAGGTTCTTTGGTGTGCATTTTCCCTGTGGACTATTGCCCCTGTCGGCATTTTCCAGGGGCATTTTCTCTGTAGACTATTGCCTCTGTTGGCCTTGCAGGAATTCGCTTTGGATTCTTTCAGCTTCCTCTTCTTCCTTCAACTCCTGTATTACCATGTTGTCTTTGAACACTCCTTCATTTCTGTTGCCCCTGTCTGTTGGTTTGTTTTGACTTATATTTCCCTGTTCTGGAAGCTTTCATTGCCGCATGCACTGCCTTCATCACTTATCATTTACTTTCAATCTTCAGCTGGGCTGAACTCAACTCAATATTGTCACCCGCTCTTGCTTTCTTTACTACTTTCTCTACTGCATTTAGTGTGAGTTGCTTGTTTTTAATAGAACATGTTCTCTGGTGCTGAAGGATACATCGAAACCTATTTTTAAGTTGGTGCCTCACTCTGAGGAAAAAAATGTTTCTTGAGATGCTGTTCAAGGGTTTCTTTTCTTTCTCTTTGTGTGTTTGGCTGATTGAATAGTTTCTTTGCAAGCTGAAAGCATTCACCGAAGAAGCAAATTTGGGTTTTTTCTTCTATATATTCTGCTTGGCTGGTTCTGCTTTACTGAGGATATCGAGTTTCTTTATGTCCCCCTAGAGCTTTTCTTGTCCCTGGATCTCAAGTAATAAGGCAGACCTCATCTCGTTCTCGAAATTCTTTCCTCATTGCCAGTGTCAGCAGCCTCTTGCCAGCATCTCGATTTCCGAGGAGGCGCGTACAGCCCTCAGACGTCTCAGCTTTGGCAGCTTGCTCCATTGATGTCCTTGAAGTTTTCATATTTAATGTCTTCGAAGTGGCTAGTTGGTATTCCGGTGTGCACTTTCCTGTCAGCAAATTCCGTGTGTTTGCCTTTGTTTCAACTGACGTCTCCTTTCTCTTTTGCGTTTGCAGTCAGCAAGTCGAGTGTCTGGCATTTCGCATCACGTGCCTGCAGCATTTCTCGTGTGAATCATCAGCATGCCTGGGCTCTGATGTTTGAATCCTGGCCTTATCGTCCGATGTCTCATTTGCTGACGAAGTGTGCTGTAGCTCATTCAGTAGGGTCTCCATATAGCCCTGTTTGTCCTATTGGATTTTCATGTCCCGCTCGGTGTAGACATTTACTCCCTCAGACCAGTAGGAATTCGATTTGTTGTTCTGCACTCAAATTTCGTTTGGGATTCCCGTTGTGATCGGTTTGGCCAAATAGATTTATCATTCCCCCTCCCCTTTCAGTTAATCATGAGTGCACGGAGTGCTGTGTTGCTGAGGAATACAAGGCAAAGTGTTTGGGGAGAGTATTCTTCCTTGTGGACCCCCCCCCCCCCCCCCCCCCCCCCCCCCCCCCCTTCACTCTCTCTCTTTCTCATTATTTTCCTTTTGTTGTTGTGTTGCTTGATCTGTGGTCTACGGTGCTGTGCAGGTGTCGGGCAATACAGTCATCGTTGTTTTACTCGTCACTGACACCGAGCTTAAAACCACCCTTCAATACCTTGTCAAAAGCCTTTTCCACATCAGTTCATACGGCAAACGTGCACATATTTCAACCCCCAAAAGGCACCCGTGTAGCTTGAGAGGTATAAGTGATTTGTGTCTATCAGTTGGTCCGTTCTGTCTGAGAGCAGGTTGCTATGCGCTGATGCTCTGTCCTTCTTCAAGGCGCCAGATGAGCCAGGTGTTAATGAAGCGATCCATCAATTTGCCAGTGCTACTTGTGAAGCTCGCTGGATGACAACTTTCAGCTTGTGCTTTTTTTTTTCTTTTCTTCTGCACTGGTACCATGTTTGAATCTTTTTAAATTGTGACACTGCTTTCCATTTATCATTGAAAAGCGGTTGAAATTCCTTTTTGGTTTCTTTTTTTGATATTAAGATTCAAGGTAGTTTCGTTTTATTTGTAAACTTGTCCGTAACCAATGATTCTTTTCGTTTTCTCTCAAGGGCACATTCGCCCTTCCCGGCCCCCAAACACTGTAGGGAATGTTCACCAAGAGCTCCACAGAAACGTTCTACTCAGTTCATCGTGCATCTCCGACCTCTCTCTTCCCTGCTGAAGGGACCTGGAGGTCATTTGTTTTTGGATAGGGGTCCCCAAAGAGGCGGGCTACCTTTTTTTAAAGGAAACCACGCCTGATTTTGTTGAACATAATAATCCGAGACTGTTATTGTCGTTTCAGGTCTGTCCAGACTTTGATGCCTTCCACGTCCAAGTTGTGGCGTTTTTTTTTTTTTTTTCGATGCGAGCTCTCTTTCTTGACTTTTTTAAGTATTGCCTTTAGCTTTGTTTATTTCTATGTTTTTAAGTAGTTGCCTTTAGCTATCTTGTTTATTTCTATGTTTTTAAGTAGTGCCTTTAGCCTTTAGTTTTTTCTATGTTGTTTAGTTTCTTTAGCTTTTTTTTTTAAGTTTTTTAAGTAGTTGTCTTTAGCTTTCTCGTTTGTTCTGTAGATACCTTTTACTCAGTCCTCTGCATTCGTCACGCCATTACAAACTGCCAGTGAATAGTCCAGCAAGGGCCAAGCAATTCTTTATGGATCCCCAAGGGATGAATTCTCTGGAAGCTTAGCCCAAAGGGACCGGATTTATTGTGAAGTTTATCCGGTTTGAATCTGGCACCGTAGCGTGCTAGTCCGCCGAGGCTGAAAAACAGTCCCAGATGACCTTCTTTTCATTTAATCTTGGAAGTGCTTTGGCTTCTGGTTGGTTGAAGATAATGTCTAGGCTGATCCTGACTGACCCTATAGTCACTGCTTCTGTGGTGGTTCAAACTGTTTTGGTTCTTTTCTTGTTAACCTCATTTAAAGCAAAGCTCAAGACTGTTATTGTTTTGCAAAACATCCTGCTATTTCCTGTTATTTCAGTCACGGTCCGGAGAAGAAAAGCAAATGCGTCATCCTGGTGAATCAAGGACAAAAGAGCTTTATCGACCTGCAGCTCTTTCACTCCTTCCGTCTGTCTGCCATGGAATATCCCCATTCCTGTGAATAACTGTGAAAGTCAGCAGTGATGAGATTCTAGTTCTCTGGGAGTTCAATCGGGTCAATGTATATTTCTTGGTCTGGTGGACAGTCAAAGTTGAAGATTCTGATTTTTCTGATCGTCTGAATGATCCATGGATTTCCGCCTGGTAACAACACGATCCGACATTGAAATCTTGAGTCTGAAATCATTTTGTGTGTGGAACTGATCCATATGCATTTACCAAATGTCGAGCCCTCGACAAAAGAGAACTTTGACGTAGCGTGGCTATATCTGACAAACGCATATCGATCAGCTCCACACAAAATGATTCGGCTGTTCCTCAAGATGTATTATATCCCAAAGTCCAAAAAGTGATCAAGTATTTCCATGGCTTCTCACTGAGATTCACCACGAAGGACTCCACAACAGACTGTTTGTACTGGCAACGGAGACCATCTTAAAATTAGCCTTGAGCCTAACAGCTGTACCTCGGGGAGAGATACCGACTGTCCCCACCAGAATCCCATGTGGATTATACAAGTTCTTTCCACCATAGACGACGGCACATATGCAGTATTGAAGCAGTCAGACAAGTAGCGACTTCATGCAGGAGAAATTTCAAGCTAACGATAACATGAAGCCTCTCTCTGAGGAAAAGAAAGGAAGCTGAAACAGTTTTCGTTCTCTGTAGCCAACCGGCCCACTCCAACAGAGACAGAGAACAGCCAAGAGCCTGGAAAGGTGGTAAGAGGACTCTCTGAAAGGCACAGAGAACCAGCCTGGAAAGGTGGAAAGAGGACTCCTGAAAGGCACAGAGAACCAGCCAAGAGCCTGGAAAGGTGGTAAGAGGACTCCCTGAAAGACACAGAGAACCAGCCAAGAGCCTGGAAAGGTGGCAAGAGGACTCCCTGAAAGGCACAGAGAACCAGCCAAGAGCCCGGAAAGGTGGTAAAGGACTCTCTGAAAGGCACAGAGAACCAGCCAAGAGCCCGGAAAGCGGTAAGAGGGCTCCCTGAAAGGCACAGAGAACCAGCCGAGAGCCTGGAAAGGGTGGCAAGAGGACTCCCTGAAAGGCACAGAGAACCAGCCAAGAGCCTGGAAAGGTGGCAAGAGGGCTCCCTGAAAGGCACAGAGAACCAGCCGAGAGCCTGGAAAGGTGGCAAGAGCACTCTCTGAAAGGCACAGAGAACCAGTCAAGAGCCTGGAAAGGTGTAAGAGCACTCCCTGAAAGGCACAGAGAGGACACGGGAAAACAAGCAAAGAGCAGAAGCAAGCTTGCAGACAACGGTCCAGCAAGTCTCCCTGTTTAAATACAAGCCATGTGTTTGCACTTCAGGCTGACGCTGAAGCTCCTTTGGACAATTTTGAAATGTAATAACAGCACTGGCACAGTGGAATCAAGGGGCACCAAATCAACAAATGCTCAAGGAAATGGCTTGATGCCCCACTTGGTGATACTGACGTTGTGCTTACTGTCGCAAAGCAATGCTAAAACTACCCTTGAAATCCATCCTTGAGGAGAGCATAAAGCAGTACAGCAAGGTTGTTACCACGTTTTTAAGAACTCAGGAGACAGGGTTGTTCACCATGTTTAAGAACTCAGGAGACAAGGTGGTTCACTATGCTTAAGAACTCAGGAGACAGGGTTGTTAACCATGTTTAAGTACTCAGGAGACAGGGTTGTTAACCATGTTTAAGAACTCAGGAGACAGGGTTGTTAACCATGTTTAAGAACTCAGGAGACAGGGTTGTTAACCATGTTTAAGAACTCAGGAGACAATGTTGTTCATCATGTGTAAGAACTCAGGAGACAGGTTTGTGAGATGGGTCTGGCCCACGCTAAAGACTGGCGGAAAGTGGAAAGTTCAGACCACAGTGGCCGCGGCAAAGGAAAGCCTGTAGTCAGGGAAACAACAGGGCATGCACAGACCAATGGACAGGGACAGGGATCAACAGAAATTAAATGGCACTTGCCACGTTTACCAAAATTTAATGATGCTCCCAGGATTCACCGTAAGGGGGAGACAATGATGAAACTATCCGCGCTAGCCCTGTCACCACTGGAAATCCACCATGAATCACAATGAACAAGTGCAGTTCCCATGTGCCTGTAGAAGGAAATTCTCAATCGAGCTTGAAGATCCACAGAACGAAGAAAGACTTCCGTGACTGAACAGCAGCGTACAGCCCCCACAGATAAGACGTGGAAAACCAAGAACAGGATTTAAACCAAAGTGCCACGGACATTCACGCTGACGATCTAGTAGTAACTCGTACATGCTGTCTATGCCAAACGCCAGAAACTCACCTTGCCGGCCACAAGTGCAGAAGAGGAACGGGAGAAATGAGTTGAAAAAAATGTCCTACAGACTGATGCACACTGCAACATAACTAGCCATGTGTTAAGACATGGTATTCAGAGAGCATCTCCACTCAGCTGCACCAAAACCGATGGTTCTGATTGAACTCACTTCGCCATATGAAACACAATGGAGGAAGTTCACATCTACAAGATTGAGAAATATGCCCGTATATCCAGCAGCTCGAGGGAATCTAGGTTCTGAGTCGATGTCTTTTGCCACAGAGGATGGAGCTAGAGTGCTGTTAGGCTGATCAGCCCATTACCTCATCAAACACATCACGGTATTAGGCTGATCAGCCCACTACCTCATCAAACACATCTCGGTATTAGGCTGATCAGCCCATTACCTCATCACACACATCTCGTGTTAGGCTGATCAGCCCATTACCTCATCAAACACATCTCGGTATTAGGCTGATCAGCCCACTACCTCATCAAACACATCTCGGTATTAGGCTGATCAGCCCATTACCTCATCAAACACATCTCGTTATTAGGCTGATCAGCCCATTACCTCATCAAACACATCTCGTTGTTAGGCTGATCAGCCCATTATCTCAAACACACTCGTTATTAGGCTGATCAGCCCATTACCTCATCAAACACATCTCGTTGTTGGGCCGTTAGCCTGATCTCATTAAACACACATCAGTATTAGGCTGATCAGCCCATTATCTTATCAAACACACTCGTTATTAGGCTGATCAGCCCATTATCTCAAACACACTCGTTATTAGGCTGATCAGCCCATTATCTCATCAAACACACTCGTTATTAGGCTGATCAGCCCATTATCTCACGGAACAGATCTCGTTATTAGGATTATCAGGCCATTTATCTCATGAAACAGATCTCGTTATTAGGATTATCAGGCCAATATCTCATGGAGCTGATCTCGTTATTAGGCTTATCAGGCCAATATCTCATGGAACAGATCTCATAGGCTGATCAGGTCAATACTGAACTGATTTCGATTTCTGGGAACAAGAGGACTGGAATCCTACAGACAATGGCAGAGAGAGCTGAAAGGAGTTCTAGCTGGATCTGGTCGAGGAGGTAAAAAGTGAGCTCCATAAGGCCTAAATTTCCCAGCTTACTGCAGGCGTCCTATGGCCATGTGGATAAGACGTGTATTTAAAGGGCACGCCTTGAGAGGCCTAACACCTGGGAGATGTGGGTTTGAGTCCCAGCCCAAAATATTTCTGACTACAGAAGGGCATTTAGGAGTCACGACCTTGATGCGGCCCAGCATTACAGTGAATGGAGTTCAGGGCTGAGGGAGTTTCTTCTCTGAAGATCTGCTGTCGTCCCGTGACTTTCCTCCTACTACTTGTATTGAAACAGCGCTCTGGACAACTGGTGCCCCTAAGTTTCCTTTACATCCACCTTCTCGGTCTGAAGACCTGGTATCGCCTCGTACCAAAGCTTTCTTCGCCGTCTTTCACTCGAGTGTCATGAAGTCTACACAACAGACTGGTTCAATGGGGAAGCTGGTATGCCAATAGGCTGTTCAGGACACTAACACATCTGCAAAGTGACTTTTGACACAGGCCGACTTGTAGACGTCATGCAGAAAAACGCACAGCAAGAACAAGGTTACGATTAGCTCTCATGCTTTGGATCATCTCAGGAGGAGATCACAACATCCGAGAAGACTGAAAATGGTCCATGTATGACTAGCCTTTGAGAATGACATGTTTTTCTGGAGAATCTTTGAAAAAAAGTTTTGACTAAGCTATTAGAATTCAGAAGTAAGCCTTCATAATTATCACAGCACTTTCACACCAATCCCAATGAAAACATTGATATGATTTCACAGCCTTGAAAACAAAGGAGGCGCCAAAATCCTAACATAAGCTGCCAAATTCAAGCGGCTGAAAAAAAAAACTGTCCGATTTACAAAAGAAGGCAAAGGACCCTCAGCGTGAGCACTCAAGCAAAGCACCTTCAGACATGAATCGCACAAACATGCCATACAGGAATCAGATGTCATGCAGCTTTCTAAAGAGATTGTCACAAAGACACTGCCTGCCTAGTGCCAACATGAAAACAGACAGCAGTTTCCAGACAGGAGAGTGTCAGCCACAGGCAAATCTGTCCGACAGCACCCTGTTTACAGACGAGAGAAAAAGCTGCTACCCAATATCTCATTATTCAAACCTACTCTAAAGAGCAATGCAACCATACAAATATGGATCAGTGGAAGAGCGACCAGGAATTGTGGTGGGAAGATCATTTTAAAGATGGCAGACAATGAGACTACCCAGATGTCCATACCAACTGGTCTTCTACTACCACCGATGTGGAGACACCACACACTGTTACCAGGAATCTCCTGGGACAGCACACAACCAGTTCGGCATTTTCTATTGACCTCTCTGTGTTCAAGCTCCAACCATCTCGCCCCCTCCACACACACATGAAATAACGAACTCAAATTTCCTTTCTGCAGCAGTAATGGATTGCACTGTTACTCCAGGGAAACAAGGACCATGGCACAGAGGAAAAAAAGGGGAAGCTGCCTGAAGAGGAGCACAATGTCACCTATGAAGTGGCTAAGGAGAGACATGAATAAAGATGACTTTAGGAACATCCTCAACCACAATAGCAGGGATATCAACTGCATTCCGTCTAGAGCGGACCAAGTCATCATCATGAAGCTGAGAAGTAAGCACTTCAGACTACGACACACTCACACATCAGTGCCCCTACGACATTTTCCATTCACATCAGTGCCCCTGCGACATTTTCCATTCACACATCAGTGCCCCTACGATATTTTCCATTCACACATCAGTGCCCCTACGATATTTTCCATTCACACATCAGTGCCCCTACCTTTTCCATTCACACATCAGTTCCGTCTTTTCACAACATTTGATCGGAATAAAGCGTTACCAGAACATACTCTTTCCCTTTTATTTCCATAACCACTCGTCCACAATGAAGATACAAAAGAGAACCCTGTCTGAACCTTCAACATCGCCTACGGCGTTGTCTGAGCTTAGCCTGTAAACCTTATTGCATCGTATTGTATGATGATTTAGTCGTGACAGTAGATTGTCCTGCCTGAGATCCGGGTTCTCTCTCTCAGAGCAAAGCGTGTCCCCAATTTCATCTGTTGGCATACGCTATTTTGTGTCTTTTTAGCCCATCAAAGTGGATATATTTCTATACAATTCTGCCAGGGACACTGGGAAATATGATAAAGGCATTGGACAATATGCACGAAATATTGGAGGATATACAGAAGATAGCAACATGCAGCAGACATCCAACAACATTAATGAGACAAAGGACAACATACAGGGACACTGGACAACATGAATGAGACAAAGGACAACATACAGGGGACACTGGACAACATGAATGAGACACTAGCCAACATACAGGGGACTCTGGATAACAAAGGTAATGTTGCTAATAACCCAGCCAACCGCAAAGGGCCGTATCAGGACGTCCGGACAGTTACAACGTTTAAGTCATTAAAAAAAAAAAAAAACCTCATTCACACAATCTTTTAAAATACACCTAAAGACACATCGGAAATTTTGTTTAAAAGTTTCTTTCTGTCAAATCACAGATCAGATCAAATATGCTAATCTTCTTCAGAAATTCAAAGATCACATCAGGCGGAACATCTCTAAACAAGGCTTCATGAAGTCTGCTGTAAAATGCTTATGTCTCACATCATGCGAGTCCTAACAGTCTAAAATGAGTATGTTTCACCGTGAGCGGTACATGACATGGAATGCACACGGAGCTTCTTCACTCTTTAAATGGTGCGAATGAGTTAAAAAGGAATGACCAATGTGCAGCCGACAAAAAAAAAAACCGTTTTCTTCTTTGTGACCACTAGAGGTAGATGAGAGGAACTTTTAAGGTTTGGACGGATCTGGAAAACTTTGTTATCCATCTGTGTTTTCCAGTCCTCCTGCCACAGGTCTCTGATGCAATAACTGACTTTCGGTTTCAAATCTCAGAAGGGAATAGATGTGCTGGACAGTTTCGTCGTTGTGGCATTCCTGGCCAAACCATCAGTCATTTCATTTTCCTGAATGACAACATGACCAGGAACCCAAGCTAGAAACATGTTATGACCTTCCGCTTCAAAGAGGTAAAAAGTTCAAAAGGTTTAGAAGTTCAGGATGATGGAGTTTACAGCCAGCTATGGCCTCAAAGCTGACAGAGAGTCAGACAAAATCAGAAAGTCCTTGTTTATAGATTGAAAGATTCTCTTCAGCGCTAGAACCAAACCATAAGTTCAGCAGAGTAAACAGAAGAATCTGACAGAGTATGTTTTGATAATATTGAGAAGGAGCACCAGGGCAACAGGCTGCACAGGCCACTCCATCTTCAGACTTTGAACAATCAGTAAATATTTTCTGAAAGGATGGGAATTTTGTACAGAGATCTGCAAACAAGGCCTTGTATGCCTGAGAACTGGTGGATTCTTTGCGAAAAGCAGCAAGATCAAAGCAGATTTCTGGTGTGTGAAAAAGGTCCATGGAGGCTTATCTGGAAATCTGGAGAAGTCAGACACAAGTTCTAGATCAAGACCTGCATTCTGCGCATGAGGCTGCATGCGAAATCAAAAACACAGGAACACAGCTGGGATTTTTTTCAAACTTACTTTGAAACTGAGGATTAAAATCACAGTCATAGGCAGGGTCTTCCGGTTCAGAGAACAGTCTGAGATAGTAATTCAAGGATAGTTTCAGCCTGCTGTTGGATAATGAAGGTTCACCTACCCCTCAATGCAAGCTGTACACAGTGGTGGTCAGGAATGCTCCAAGACACAGACAAAGCCCTTGATGATGAATAGGATCCAAGAGTTTCAGAGAAGAAGGTCTCGCAGAGCCATACACAACACATCCTTTGTCCAGGTTAGAACGGACCAAGGCTCTGCAAAGGTGCAGCGAAGTTTTCTTAGCGCCTCGGCCAGAGTGTGCGACGTCCCGCGGAATGTTCAAAAGCTTTCTGGTAAGACGTCTTAAAGTGCTTAAAGTGACTATGAAAGTTGAGGTTTGGGTCCAAAATAACTCCCAGAAATTTGGCCTCCTTTACAGCTGGAGTGGGAGATTTCCGTGTTTGGATTTCAGGAGCAGCAAAGATCTGTCGAAAATTTAGAAAGTCAATGAACTGTGTCTTACTAGTAGAAAAAGTAAAGCCATTTTCTTCCGCCCACAGAAGTATTTTATTCACACAAAGCTGGAGCCTGCGCTAAACACTTGGTGCAAGCTTCCAGTTGCATAGGGAGTAAAATCATTTACAAGCAATGGGCAATCCGAACTCTGTTGAACTGAATAACATTGTTGTTAATTTTTATACTAAAGAGGGCATGGGACCCCAACGCAGTCTCCATGGGCCCCCTTAGGAAATACTAAGTAGTCTAGGAAATGGGCAACTTCACAAGGAGATGACCTCACACAAAATGTAATAACAAGCATCTCTCTACAAAACTTAACTTTCAACTGTGTCTGTGTTCGCACAAGAGAATCGCTCTCGCGGCCACAATCCCTCAAATTCTTACCCCTCTTTGCACTGTCAAGTATAATCATATATCAAAACATGATTTGCTCGCCAACATTTCCATCCAGCACCCCACTCTCATGTCATCTCTTGTCAGTGAACCCAGTTCATATTCCTTGTTATGCCAACATAACCACACTTCATACAATATTACATCCTGCACACCATCCATTCTTTATCTTACCGACCGCTAAGCCACTCGCCTTAACTTACCTCTCCCTTCTTCCTAACGACTAAAATTCATAATGGGGCCGCCACCACGCAACCTAAGGTATCTTTCTCCAACCCTGTCCTGTCACAACCACATATATCCCTGTATGTGTGATGACTGTCACTTGCCCTACAGAAAACCTGGTGCACTTGTTCGCACACACACACACACACACACACACACACGTCAAGATACAGTCTGCACGCGCACGACACTCGCGTCGAGAACCATGACTCTAACTAAAGAGGAAGGACACCAACATAACTTGGATGGTCACGACCGTACCCTGCTATAAACCACTCGCCCACAAACCGGCCGTGGCCCTACTGCACAGTTAACTGATTTCAATGTCGTGCAGGGCAACTCCGAAATCGTTACTCAACTAAACGTAATACTACTATTTACAACTGAAATTGAGCACAATCATCACACCTCTTTATGATTCACGCAGACACAGCTGCACCTGACTCATTATGATCCTATACCAAATGCAACTACTCATATCACTATCTTCTTGAAACAACTGAAATCAACATGAGCTGGCCACAATCAATATCAGCCTCATCGTCCATTAATTATTATATTGACCCCAAGTTGTCCAGCCAAACTGCCCCGTGACAATCGAACTCAGGAAACGCTATGTACACTACTTACAATACAGACAGAAAAGAGGTGACAACACAAACCGGCTGACAGCAAATTTCAACCACAAAACCAAGACGACATCATACCAGACAACCAGTATACACAACGAACACAATACCAACTAATCACAACATGAGACAACCACAGTACAACTCGACCATAATACAAGCCAACACGACGAACCACAACACCACGAACATAACAGATCACCAACCTGGACAGACAGACGATCAACCACACCAGTTCTGCAACTGGCTGAAAGTGGCTGCCAACAAGGACGACACAGAACTCGGCACAGGCCAAGGGCACACCAACCCGACGAGGACCTGGCCCTGACTGACTCGAAGTCACTCAGCAGAACTAACGGCGCCCCAGCCGCATCTACAAGGAGCACGTCCACTCCGACGAACACCAGGGACCGAAGTGAAGCCGCCCCAACGCATTCCGCCCTGGTCGGAATCAAGCGAGCTCCACTCACAACACAATGCAACCATTGGTCAGAACAGTGTGTCCCTTCGCAGAGCTCACACACCCGACCAACGGATTGCTCGTGCAACAACACGACAATTTTCAACACAGCAACAACAGCCGATATCGTGCCCGGGCCTCTCTCATACGGAACCAAAGCAACAAGGGGTAACAGTCGGAAACGAAACCAACTTCCTCTCCTTCCATCCCTCAATAATAAATGAAGACTGGAAGGCAAGAATACCGTATGTCCTACTTCCCCTGCCCCCCCCCCCCCCCCCCCTTACCCAGCCTTACCTTCCTACCTAACCCCGAGGAGCTTATCCTAACCCCCACCTAACTAACTAAACCCCAACCCTACACACACACAAGCATATACTACACACAGAGGGGGGGGGGGGGGGGGGGGAGGGGGGGGGTAACCATTTTTATTTGTGCAGAGTATGACCATGTGAACAGCATTTAGTTCCCTTTCTCATCGTTCTTTAACCGTGTTTCTCTCTCTCTTTTCATCATTTTTTTCTCTCTGATGCAACTTACTGTGTTTTACAGGTTTTTGTTTACCATATTCACAGAAACACTATTCTTTGAGAGTTGGGTTTTCCCACGCACATAATCTTTTGCATAGGAGACACGCATATGGGCCCCTGTGGTCCAGCAGCAGTGACAATGGAACACACCTTGCAGACCTGTCCACGCCTCCAGAGATCAACGGTGGCACCTAGGCAGTCTTCGGACTCCTGAAGAACCTGCGGCGAATTTCGTTATCCACGTCAGAGACGTCGACAACGAACAACATAAAATGTGGACTTTTCAACGTATATTAGAATTAGAAATAGAATGAGAAGAAAAGTTGAACTCATCTCAAGCAGACGTAACATCAATTAGCATATATTAAATTTGCAGACTAGTTCTACGGCTAGGTGCAATAGTTTCTCAGGTCAGTGAACACTGGCTGTGTTGAGGTTAGAGGTCAACATGCTTTATGTCACATTCAGCAAGCATGTCAGATTAAGACACCACCGTGATTTGAAGACTGTTGAATCTCTCTCTCTCTCTCTCTCTCTCTCTCTCTCTCGACGTCGGAGCGCGGTTGCCGGCCGGCGCGCCCCGCGCGGCTCGCGTCTCTCCTCCCCCCTCTTCCCTCTCTTGCGGTCCCGCTGCGATTGGGGGGGGGGGGGGGGGGGGGGGGCGGACGGCGGCGGGATACGGTAGGATAGGTCGGAGCACAGTTGCCGGCCCGCGCGCCCCTTGTGGCTCGTGGTCTCCCCCTCCTCCCCTCTCTTGCGCTCCGCGGGGGGGGGGGGGGGGGGGGGGGGGGCGCGGGGGGGGGGGCGGGCCGGACGGCAACAAGACGTCGGAGCACAGCTGGCATGTCGACATGTAACTAGTGTATTGTGTTTTTAAAGAATACCGCAGCCATAGTCAGTTAGGAAAGGAATATCAATAGAGGAATTGTTATACAGGCCTGTTCTTAATTTTACCTGAGTGATTAGTATTATAAAGGTTCGAGGATATATATGTGGGTATACAATAGTGTTGCCTATCAAATATTGTCTTGATTAACTAGTATGTTTTGTGAATATCTATAATAAAGGCTGGCGTCTCCCTTACTGAGACTAAATTCATGCAAGAAATGAAAACTATGTTTCATTTTATTTCATACTGTTTCTTGTTGAAAATTCGAAAATGTGACGCTGCGAACTCTTTGTGTACAGACCTTTGGCCTCACAATAAATGGCGCGGCGTTAAACGCGCGTCAAGCGTCAAGCGTCAAGCGTCTCTCTCTCTCTCTCTCTCTCTCTCTCTCTCTCTCTCTCAGATTATGATAATGACAGAAACAACAGCGAAGGCAAAAGCGATGATGATGATCATGATGCCTAGTTAAAACAACGACGAAGACAAATGTTTTTTGTTGTTGTTGTTGTTGTTGTTGTTGTTGTTGTGTTTGTGATGATGATGATGATGATGATGATGATGACGACGACGATGATGACGATGATGACGATGATGATAATGAAGCAACGAATCGAGCGTCGTACAAAGCGACCTTCTATTATCTTTCAAACAACTTCCAGTTCCAAAAGTGAAGAAGTTATTTTGAAGACAACAAAAGAGTCCGGTCGTTTCCAATACAAACAAACAAAACCTGACAGTATGGGGGGAAGCCATGACAGCCATCAACCGATCAGCACATTGACAACTTCTCTTTCCCCGTATCCTTAGTAAAAGTTCACATGTGTGTGTGTGTGTGTGTGTGTGTGTGTGTGCGTGCGCGCGTGCGTGCGCGTGTGCGCGCCTGTGTGTGTGTGTGTGTGTGTGTGTGTGTGTTTGTGAATGTACGTATGTGTTGTCTCTCTCTCTCTCTCTCTCTCTCTCTCTCTCTCTCTCTCTCTCTCTCTCTCATACTGTATAGTTCTTCATACTCCTACGTCTTTTCCCAGGGAAGTACTAGAGAAAGGTTTTTACCACTGTGCCACTTCCCTCAATCAGTGATCTTGGTTCAGGGCGAGGAAGCTGCACAGGCAGAGTTTTTCTTTTGAGTTTTTAGAGCGATCTGACCTTCACATCATGCGTATTAATACAGAATCACTGCATTAACCCTATCTGATTTGTATACTTCACATCATGCGTATCAATACAGAATCATTACATTATCCTTTCTGATTTGTATAACTTCACATCATGCGTGTTAATACAGATTATCACATTAACCCTTTCTGTTTTGTTTTGTGTAATTGCATACAGGCATTACTTTTTCAATGGTTTTCAAGAAACAATTCATTCATAGCGTGTATCATGATGTGTGCGTGTGTGTGTGTGTGTGTGTGTGTGTGTGTGTGTGTGTGTGTGTGTGTGTGTGTGTGTGTGTGTGTGTGTGTGTGTGTGTGTGTGTGTGTGTGTGATGGGAAAGGTGTGTAAGCGTGGCTGGTAACTTCCAGTAGCCAGACCATGGATCACGGAGTGTGAGTGTCGCAGCAGCACACCAGAGAAGTCATGGCTGGATACACTGAAGATCTGGAGTGCCTCCGTACAGAGAACAGAGACTGTGACCAGTTAGACAGACACCGCATACCTCAGAACAGAGAACTGTGAGCAGTCAGACAGTCACCACATACCTCAGAACAGAGAACTGTGAGCAGACAGACAGTCACCACACCCATACCAGAACAGAGAACTGTGAGCAGTCAGACAGTCAGACACCACATACCTCAGAACAGAGAACTGTGAGCAGACAGACACCGCATACCTCAGAACAGAGAACTGTGAGCAGTCAGACAGTCACCACATACCTCAGGACAGAGAACTGTGAGCAGTCAGACATCACATACCTCAGAACACAGTACTGTGAGCAGTCAGACAGTCACCACATACCTCAGGACAGAGAACTGTGAGCAGTCAGACAGTCACCACCACAACCTCAGAACAGAGAACTGTGAGCAGTCAGACATCACCACATACCTCAGAACACAGAACTGTGAGCAGACAGACAGTCACCACATACCTCAGGACAGAGAACTGTGAGCAGACAGACAGTCACCACATACCTCAGGACATCTGTGGAGATCTAGGACTATTCAGACGTCAGTAACCTGCCTCACAATCGAGAGGCATTGAGATCTTTGACAGGCCAGACCACCCTGCGATGACTCAGGATATAGAATTATTGAGATCTTCGGCTGATCGAACGGTCATCCCATGCCTCGGGTACAAAACTATGGAGATCTTTGATTGGTCAGATCACCATCCCATGCCTCGGGTACAGAACTATGGAGCTCTTTGATTGGTCAGATCACCATCCCATGCCTCGGGTACAGAACTATGGAGATCTGTGATTGGTCAGATCACCATCCCATGCCTCGGGTACAGAACTATGGAGCTCTTTGATTGGTCAGATCACCATCCCATGCCTCGGGACATGGGATTATTGGGATCTTTGGCTGTGAGACAGCCAAGCCATGGCTCAGGATGCAGAAGGATGGAGATCCTGGGCTGGTCACACGCCTATCTTTGTGCCCTTTCTCCTGGGCTGGTCACACGCCTATCTTTGTGCCCGTTCTCCTTTGTGGCGTCAGATACTGCCGTGCAAGAAGCATCTTTTTCTTATAAATATTTGTGTCAAAACAAAAATACGAGTCCCGGGAATATGAATAAATAAACAGTTTCTGTTTAAAGCGCGTCAAGCACATGTTTATGCATGATACTTCAGAGAGGAAGCGACATTTTTCTTTATGAGTGGAATGACTTTAGTGGGCTTTTGCGCCCCGATTTGCCTGTGTGTGTGTGTGTGTGTGTGTGTGTGTGTGTGTGTGTGTGTGTGTGTGTGTGTGTGTGTGTGTGTGTGTGTGTGTGTGTGAGAGAGAGAGAGAGAGAGAGAGAGAGAGAGAGAGAGTGTGTGTGTGTGTGTGTGTGTGTGTGTGTGTGTGTGTGTGTCCACCCGGAGGTCTTCGTCAGAAAACTCTGTGGTCTTCTGTCATTTGCAAACACGTAGGATACAAAAGTTAACACAAGAAAGTTGCGCAGCCAGTCTCCAACAACAAATCCGGCAGCCTTTCACGCAACGGTTTCCCCCCTCAATCCTTGTGGGCTCACCACACTGTCCATTTTCATGACTTGGATACCATGCGTTGCCTGTTTTAAAAGCCCAAGGGTTAAACGTGGTTGAGACATCACGGATGAACAGGTGACCTTGACCCGCCAATCGTCGCGGTTTACTCCGCGTCTGTAAGAGTGACTGAAATTAACGTCTGCTCTCTGATTCCATACGTCCCCTCTTCCGCCCACTTCGCCTTCCACCTCCTAGGACATTTACTAAATATTGAAATAAAAATCCGAGTTCTTGAACTGTCCTTTGTATTAAAAAAAAAATGACTAGTTCGTTTGTTTCTCATTTGTTTATTAGTATTTCTTTTTTCGTTCGATCATTTTTGTTCTTTTTTGTTTTCTTTTCTTTTCCGCTGATTTGTTCTTACGTTTGTGTTCGTATGCTCCCATACAGCTTCTAAACTGAGATTTCAGCCCTCTAACAACCATTCAGTTTGAGTGTGTGCGGAGAAAGGTCTACGCACTTAATTAATTAAATATCTTATTAACATGCTAGGTCGCACACACACAAACACTATTCTTCTTATTCTTGTTCTTCTTGTTCTTTTTGTTCTCCTCTCTCTCTCTCTCTCTCTCTCTCTCTCTCTCTCTCACACACACACACACACACACACACACACACACACACACACACACACATACACACACACGCGCGCGCGCGCGTGTGTGTGTGTGTGTGTGTGTGTGTGTGTGTGTGTGTGTGTGTGTGTGTGTGTGTGTGTGTTAGTCTCTGTGTGTTCCAGTGATATTAACGTGAATACGCGCGCGTGTGCGTACGTGTGTGTGAATATGTGTATGTATATGTGTGTGCGCGCGCGAGCATGTGTGTGTGTGTGTGTGTGTGTGTGTGTGTGTGTGTGTGTGTGTGTGTGTGTGTGTGTGTGTGTGTGTGTGTGTATGCGCGTGCGCGAGTGTACATGTGTGTGTGTGCACGCGCACGTGTGTGTGTGTGTGTGTGTGCATTCGCCCTTGTTGCGCATGCGCGCACGATCGCATATGAGAGTGTGTGTGTGTGAGAGAGAGAGAGAGAGAGAGAGAGAGAGAGAGAGAGAGAGAGAGAGTGCGGGTGTCTGTCTGTCTGTCTGTGTCTATGTGAAATGTGTGCTTGCACCTGCGTGTGTGTGCCCTCGAGCACACGTCTACATTTGTAGGTGCCCCGCCATACATCAATGTGACACATGTTCCAGCAGCTGTAGAACTCTGCAGGTGAATATTTATGGGAGCCAGGTGCCTGATTTCTCGGCTGGAATATCCAGCACCACTGATTTATGTCTGGAAGCTGTGGAAATCTAAAACTCCAGCCAGGATACCTTCCCGTGATGTACAACCCATGCTGGGTTCTCTGACAGGTTGCTGAAGGTGGAAGTTGTCACCCGACACTCCGCAGGATATCCAGTGATCAAGACACTTGACACCTCTGAGGAGGGAGCGGAGGGTCTTAGACGGAAGGAAAGGGGGGGGGGAAGAGGGGGGTGATGCAGGTAGATGTCTAGGGATGTGAGGGGGCGGGGGGAGGAGAGGGGACTGGAGAAAGGGGGTGTACGGGGGTGAATCGGGGATGGTGAAAAGAGAGAGAGAGAGAGAGAGAGAGAGAGAGAGAGAGACTACGTACGTATGTACAAACGTACAAACGCCCGTACGCACACGCCTTCATACAGATATACACACGATGCAATCACACACTGATGAACACACAGACTCGAATACACACAACATTTAGCAAGACAAGGGAATAATGAAGAGAACGTTTTATGGTCAAACTATTAGAATGAGAATAGTTACAACCCTATTTGACTCGTTAGTCTCTTCCACCTTCACAGTCATATGGGTCGGAGATGCGGTTCACATCCTCTTACCAATACAATGATGAAATATGTCAAGAAAAGAAAATACAGCATTTGTTCAAAACCTGTCGTGCAAACAAATGTCCACATGAAACTGCACACACTAAATTCTGCAGGCAGTCATTAAGAGTCCACAGAAAACCTATGACATTACCGGTTTGGGGCGGACTGGAGAGATTCCCGATTACATTTAAAGTAAATAACTGATTATCGCATTCTGGATTAGAGTCAGACCAAGGCTCTTATCAACAACAGATTTATCAGTCAATGATCTCTCAGAGCACCGAAGAAAGCAAATGGACGAAGTTTATACGACAAACCTTGTCAACGATAGGATTAAAGCACGTCTGGGAAAATCAGAGTACATTTAGTGTGACCAGTTTGAAGTTTCTAATCAATGCGAAGCTGGAAACGTTTCATGTTGACTTCTAGAAGAAACAAAAGAAGAACGAAAGCACACCCAAGCTCAATATTATGCCACAGTTGCTGCCGAGTACAAACAGGCGGCTTATTTGGAGCAACGCATTGACAGATTGCAGACGAGCATTAACTAGATTACAAAAATAGCGCCCATGAACTCCAAATTGAGAGGGGCCGTTATACCAACCTGACACTGACAGACGGATTATTCACGACATGCCACGCTGTTGAGGACGAACTACGTTTTCTCGATGACTGTAAATTATTTGACCAACAACGTCATGACCTGATGTCAAGGATCACAAAAACAAATTCTGACCACAGACTAAAATGACAAAACCTTCGGATCTCATGCTATTGAACTGCTTCAAACCTGTACTTACCCAGCATATCCTGTTTGTTTTTCTCTTTGGAGACAGAAAATTTAATCAGAATATGACACACACTGTGCTTTTTCTTTCTGCTACTAATGTTATGTTGCAAGATGTGACAACGCTAGGATTAGTTTAGTTTAATTGAATGTCTGAACTTGATCATCTGTGCCCCACAAAACTTCTGGTTTTCATATGGCAATAAAATATGTGCTTGCTCTTCATACACACACACACACACACACACACACACACACACACACACACACACACACACACACACACAGAGAGAGAGAGAGAGAGAGAGAGAGAGAGAGAGAGAGAGAGAGAGAGAGAGAGAGAGAGAGACGTCTAATAATGTACGAAAACCATTCAGAGGTATAGACATAACAAAATCTCAAATTGTCCCATTGACAATATACACTCCTTTACACATGAACAACAGACGGGCGACAAGTGATCATCAAGATGTGTGAAATCAATCAGATCATCAAGATATGTGAAATCAATCACATCATCTGAGAGAGGATGCACCAAGAACTCGTCTCTCTTTCTGCTGCTGGGCATTCTAGATAATGGTTGAAACGGTTGAACTGAACCACCTAACATCACTGGTATCATGTACATAGAGAAATAACATCTACGTATTGTAGGGATGATTATAGGTCATTCGTTTACCTATTTCAATCTTTCCCCTCATTTTCTTCATCTTTTCATTGTTAAGATTTTTTTTGTCATTCACTTACCTACTTTAATCTTTTACTCTACTTTCTTTACTTTGACTATTGCTTTCTTTTTTTCAGGTTTCCTTCTTTCTTCTTTTTCTCTCTCAATCTCTCTTTTCATTTACCTACCGACGTACCTCTCTCTCTCTCTCTCTCTCTCTCTCTCTCTCTCTCTCTCTCCCCCCCCTTCCTCTGTTTGCCTATCTATGCATCTGTTTGTTTGTTGATCTTTGTCCTGTCCTCGTTAGAGATATACTTTCAGTGGATAAAACAGCTACGTGTAGCTCTTAGATGGGACTGGCAGGTCTGAACTATCAATGCACGCCGTTCATAGCATTGTGGTAAAGCCATTCACAGTACTTACGGACACAGTCCTGGAAGACCATCATCTCATCAGCAGCAGCAGGTCAACTCCAGTCCAGCGTGTCAGGAGTCAGTGACTACAGCATGTGGTTCCGGGTCATCGTCAGTACGCGCCAAACATCCGTTCTCCTCTCCTGTTCCCTCTGGCGATGGACAGGTCCGAAAGTTGATGGCAGACCTTGATAGTGAAAATGATATTATAGCTATGGTACACATCGCCCAAGACTTCGAAGACCCGGTCAGTTCGATCGGGGACATCATAGGCGAACCTGACTTCTGTATCAGCGTCAGGGCACACCCGACTACAGCAAAAAAAACAATAATTAGAAACACAAATGAACATATTGGAAGACGGACCATCCCTTTCCGATGTCCTTGTCAACCAGCACAAGATCAAGAGATCAGAATGGTCAAGAGTTGTCACACCAGGGCGTTCAACCCACCATGAAGTGACGGACCATCCAGCCGCCTGGACGCAGATTTAGAGAAACCTGCGCAGCAGTCAATCAGCAGAAGAATATTTTGAACTAGAAACTCATCTAGAGACTACAATTTTGTTTCTAAAACTTCAATATGCCCCTAACATCGTGCTACGGGATGGGAGACTTGGCACCGACAATCTTACCAAGTAAAGGAATCGCCGCGTTTGACACCAAAAGCGAAGGCAAGATATTTGGTACCCCGTGGATGACTTCGTGTCCACTGTACAGGTCATCAACTGTCCGGACATTTTCCAGTTGTATCCACGATCTGCAGGCGACGTGAACTGAAGGGGCCACACTTCACGGTTCTCAATGTGACGGGCTCTCATCCAGCTTCTACACTGACTCCGAACGACCCCAGAAAAAGAGAAAGGCTGGAGATGAACTGGAAGCACAACACGGAGCGTTACATCACTAACAGAGAAAGGCTGGAGATGAATGGTAGCACAACACGGAGCATTACAGCACTAAAAGTGAAAGGCTGAAGATGAACTGGAAGCACAACACAGCGTTACTGCCACTGGTCTCTGGACTGATGTGCTGGGTGGCTTCCATGGCAAACAATGTGACGTCAGACTCTGGGTGGCTTCCATGGCAAACAATGTGACGTCAGACTCCTGGGTGGCTTCCATAGCAAACAATGTGACGTCAGACTCCTGGCTGGCTTCCATAGCAAACAATGTGACGTCAGACTCCTGGGTGGCTTCCATAGCAAACAATGTGACGTCAGACTCCTGGGTGGCTTCCATAGCAAACAATGTGACGTCAGACTCCTGGGTGGCTTCCATAGCAAACAATGTGACGTCATGGACTCTGGGTGGCTTCCATAGCAAACAATGTGGCGTCAGACTGCCTGATGTGTCTCAAAACATGGAAGACACTATGTCCACATAAGCTTAGGACATAATACGAGTAGATAGAAGTGTCGAAACTGGTAGACTTAAAAAAAAAAAAAAAGAAAAAAGAAAAAAAAAGATTTTCAGCTAAGTGCAGCAGTTGGGCTTACCTCTTGGAGATATACAATATAAAATAATGTTTTGTCGGGAGAGATACAATATGAAGTGATGTTTTCTCGGAGAATACAATATGAAGTAATGTTTGTCGGAAGATACAATAGGAAGTAATGTTTAATCGGGAGATACAATAGGAAGTAATGTTTTGTCGGAAGATAAATAGGAGGTAATGTTTTTGTCGGAAGATACAATAGGAAGTAATGTTTTGTCAGGAGATACAATAGGAAGTAATGTTTTGTCGGAAGATACAGCAGGAAGTAATGTTTTCGCCAGAAGATGCAGTAGGAAGTAATGTTTTGTCAGAAGATACAGTAGGAAGTAATGTTTTGTCAGGAGATACAATAGGAAGTAATGTTTTGTCAGGAGATACTATAGGACGCAATGTTCTGTCGGAAGATACAATAGGATGTAATGTTTTGTCGGGAGATACAATAGGAAGTAATGTTTTGTCGGGAGATACAATAGGAAGTAATGTTTTGTCAGGAGATACAATAGGAAGCAATGTTTAGTCGGGAGATACAATAGGAAGCAATGTTTTGTCGGAAGAAGATAGAATAGGAAGTAATGTTTTGTCGGAAGATACAATAGGAAGTAATGTTTTGTCGGAAAATACAATAGGAGGTAATGTTTTGTCCTTGTCGGTGCCTCCACAGAATGATTAAAATATCTGCAATCTCACCGTCGCCACCTGGTCACCTGAAGTACCTGCCATCTCACTGTCGCCACCTGGTCACCTGAATTTCCTGCCATCTCACTGTCGCCACCTGGTCACCTGAAGTACCTGCCATCTCACTGTCGCCACCTGGTCACCTGAATTTCCTGCCATCTCACCGTCGCCACCTGGTCACGTGAAGTACCTGCCATCTCACTGTCGCCACCTGGTCACGTGAAGTTCCTGCCATCTCACTGTCGCCACCTGGTCACGTGAAGTTCCTGCCATCTCACTGTCGCCACCTGGTCACGTGAAGTACCTGCCATCTCACTGTCGCCACCTGGTCACGTGAAGTTACCTGCCATCTCACCATCGCCACCTGGTCACGTGAAGTACCTGCCATCTCACCATCGCCACCTGGTCACGTGAAGTACCTGCCATCTCACCATCGCCACCTGGTCACGTGAAGTACCTGCCATCTCACTGTCGCCACCTGGTCACGTGAAGTTCCTGCCATCTCACTGTCGCCAACTGGTCACGTGATTTCGTCGATGGGACTTCGCCAAATGTTCCTCAAGCTTTAAATTCCGTATGGCTGAAACTGATCTGATACATCTTGAGATACCTTCACGTGAGAAGGACGTGGCTATGGGGGAGCAGGACGTGGCTATGGGTGAGAAGGACGTGGCTATGGGGGAGCAGGACGTGGCTATGGCGGAGCAGGACGTGGCTATGGGTGAGAAGGACGTGGCTATGGGTGAGAAGGACGTGGCTATGGGGGAGAAGGACGTGGCTATGGGGGAGAAGGACGTGGCTATGGGTGAGATTGCTGCAGCACTGAGTAGAGGCAGGAACCACGCTATGCTGCCACTATTCACACAGAACTTGTCTTGCTCCTGCTAACGATGCAGACGGGCCAGGTGGCTGGCACCAGAGATCCCGCATCAGCCGTAGACAATGTGCAATTCCATTACAACACTTCTGATGTGAGTGATAGCGCTAATCCAAAGTCTTAGCGTCTACTACCAACAAGAGACAGCATGAGTGACAGCACTAATCCACAGTCTTATTCTTCTGCCGTCAGTCAGACACTACAAAGAAGAGACAACGGCCCTGATGAACTTGACCAAAAGTCTCGTCCTTCAACTACCAGTCAAATACCTCCAACAACAAACGACACGTACCAAGAGACCTATGCCAGTCTCTTTGGTCATAATTCGGCAGTGAACGATGATGACGTGTTACCCGCTGACCTCGGGCTAACTGCAGACGCTGAGCACTATACGGTGACTTTAGAACACTGCTTGACCAATCGCTTCACCGTGAGAGGCGTCGAGGGCGTCATCTTAGGCCTTGGGAGACACAGCAACCAGACCACTTTGCAGGGGGGGTGTCAGTGGGAGCTGGAAGTGCCTGAAGGCCGTTATGCCATCATGGTGCTAGACGTTCTGGATCTCCAGGGACTTTGTCACAGCTGCTTTCGGATAGAGATTTTCCCTTCCCGGTACACCTTGAAATGTGAAGCTGGCAACACCAGATCTCCGGTGTTCTTCTTTAGAACCAATCGTGTGAAATTCAGCTTCACCAACGAAACTCTTACCTCTACATTGGCTGTAATCGCCACCGCTTTACCGACCTACAGAATTGCATTTCGGTCTACAACAGAACGATTGTGGTCCAGAATGATTCCAGTCTACACGTCGCCCCCGCTCTGGTTCATCACGTCACCTGGCTTTGATCTGACTCGATCTCATGGCCCCTTTTTAAACGCCAGACACAGGCTAACCGTCCTCCATGGAGATGTGCTGATGGTCAGCTTTCCGTATTTCGATACTGTGGATGTTATGGGGTATGCTGGAATTCTGTTAACGAACCACGATTCAACGCAGACACGATATGCGTACGAAAATTCTCAGTTTCTCTCTGCTCAAGTGTTTCATTGCAAGACATTCTTGATATGGTTTATATCCAGAGTTACTTATGTTGATTGGAATGACGAGAAAACTGTCATGAGGTATTTTCTTGAAGAACAAGGAGCAGGACTTAAATTGTCCTTTTCCTTTCATCCCCTGTCCAAATCCCCACACGTGGTGGGCCACCAGGTTTTCAACTGCTCGGTAGCTCATTACCACAGCTTTCAGCGCCACCTCCACTGCAACTTGCAGCGGGAATGTTGGGCTGGAGAGGATGAAGGGGAACACTGCCCCTTCAGCAGTGCCTCGTGTCAGGGCATGGTAGATGCTGGGGGGAAATGCTTCTTTCTAGTGCAGTCAGTCTTTCGCCTCTCCTGGGCAGCTGCACGTGAGGACTGTCAGAGGAGAGGGGGGGACCTGGCCATGATGAAGACTGAGGAGGAGTGGAAGGCCTTTCGCCATTTGTCGAAATACACCAGAAACTGGGATTGTATGTACATTGGTCTGTATTATAATGGTAGCGTGACGCGTTCCATGTATGTCAACACATGGTCCTGGATAGATTATTCTTTCGCACGTGACGTCAGTGTAACGTTTCAGACGAATACTCTCGTCATATTCATAACGGATTCGCTGTTTGTGCTTGCTGAGGGAAGCCGTTTGAAATCGTTCCCCCCAGAAGACTTATTATGCGTTAGGTTCCTATGTCAGACTGCACCAAGTCTTTCCAGGCTGGAAGCTGCATTTCGCCCGTTTCCTAACATACGTACCAACGTTTCATTAATGAACAGTGTTTCACTGAAGAGAATGGGAGTCCATGAATTCTTGGCCTGTCCAGGAGGTCACGTGGTGTTTCGTCACGCCGGCTGGTGTTGCCCCGCAAACCTCGACATCTCGTCCTGCAACTTCTCCCCAACAAAAGTCATGCCCCTCTCCTCCACCTCGACGGAAGCCTTTGCTTCCCATGACTTCAGCACGAATTACTTTATCTGCGAGGAAAAAAGAACACTGCCCTATACCCTAGTCTGTGATTTCATACTGGATTGTTCTGATGGCTCCGATGAAACATTCTGCACAAGGCCTGCGTGCTCTTTCAACCAGTTTCAGTGCGGAAATGGTCAGTGTATTGAAATCTCACAAGTATCTGAC
>JADBJO010001671.1:210000-225000 GCA_016801955.1 Conus betulinus
ACATTTGCCAACGTAAGTCCATTTGCATTAGAAGACGGGACTCTCCCACCTCAGCCCCCCCCCCCTCCCTCCCCAACCGAACCACAAACGCTCAGGGATCGATTCCAGGTCTAAACATCGCCTCAGCAAGTTCAGTGATCTTTGAAACCAGCTAGGGCCACTCCGGTTACACACAACCATCTCAATCAGCATGTTCACAGGGTTCAACGGGATTTCTACCATAGCAAAAGCGTGTACCGTTTACCCTGGATAGATCAAATCATGGCCACGATGTGGCCCACGCTCTGTCCTGGATAGATCAATCCATGGCCACGATGTGGCCCACGCTCTGTCCTGGATAGATCAATCCATGGCCACGATGTGGCCCGCGCTCTGTCCTGGATAGATCAATCCATGGCCACGATGTGGCCCACGCTCTGTCCTGGATAGATCAATCCATGGCCACGATGTGGCCCACGCTCTGTCCTGGATAGATCAGCCCATGGCCACGATGTGGCCCACGCTCTGTCCCGGATAGATCAATCCATGGCGACCCATCTATCCACCATCTTACTGGAACAGAGGCAGCACTATCTGGAGCTTAAGAAGACCCCCCCGTCCTCTCTCCTTCAACGTTATCCGTGTAAAACTTCGGTGCTTCCACATCCCACCCTTCCACTACATCCCCAGCCCCAGCTCCAGGCCACGCCCTTCTTCTGCCATGCCTTAGGGTCCTAGCGGCATCAAGGTCACTACATTACCATAATCAGCAGAATTACTCACTTTCATCCTCGTTATTTTTTGACGGAGGAAGCAAAAACCATTTTATATTGCCCCATTTGCAAGTACATTGGAGACTTGACTGGTTCAGCTGGGAGAGTGCTGGACTGTGATCCTGATGAGCTTGGGGTTGTGGGTTCGAATCTCCATCCGGCAGTTTTGTTACCGTGAAATTTTTTCCTTGGAGCTAACATTCTTTCTGACTCCATTGTTTCTGACTCCCTTCAGCAAAACTCCTTCACACGAGTCCTTAAGCCGAAACTCCGTGTGTGAACGCAAACAAAACATTTTGCACACACGTAAAATATCATCATCAACTTTCCAGAAGAAAAGGCCAGTATGGCCGTTGATATAGATGACACGTGTACACATAGCTTGCACCGAGAGAATGAAAGAATGAATAATAAACTGAGTGACTGATACTCAACCGAATGACACAGGAAAGGATTTCATGTAGTGCCAGCTGGAAGCTCTTCAGTCGGCTCTATTCAGATAGGCAGCCCGTTCTGTACACGAGAGAGTGGATTGTAAAGCGATTACAGCTTCGTCTCTAAACAGAACAGGCGCTATACAGGCACTGGTAATTGATGATGATGATTATAAGTAGCCAATCTAATAAAATCCATTGTTTTCAAAGGCATTTAGAATGCTTACCTGCAAAGTTCCGCATTGTAAACAGTTTAAGGTCATGTAGATCGGGGACCGTAAGGGATCCGTCTTCCTGAAGGTGGCAGCAACACATCTGTCTGTAGGCATGGTGTCAGAAACGGTGTACCAGGGCTAGTCAGAGTGACACCTTCATCTCTTTGATTCCCATATCATATCCTAGCACCGTAACAGACCGCAGGGGAGCCCCTATCCTAGCACCGTCACAGACCGCAGGGGAGCCCCTATCCTAGCACCGTAACAGACCGCAGGGGAGCCCCTATCCTAGCACCGTCACAGACCGCAGGGGAGCCCCTATCCTAGCACCGTAACAGACCGCAGGGGAGCCCCTATCCTAGCACCGTAACAGACCGCAGGGGAGCCCCTATCCTAGCACCGTAACAGACCGCAGGGGAGCCCCTACCCTAGCGCAGTAACAGACCGCAGGGGAGCCCCTATCCTAGCGCAGTACAGACCGCAGGGGAGCCCCTATCTAGCGCCGTAACCACAGGGGAGCCCCTATCCTAGCACCGTAACAGACCGCAGGGGAGCCCCTATCCTAGCGCAGTAACAGACCGCAGGGGAGCCCCTATCCTAGCGCTGTAACTGACCACAGGGGAGCCCCTATCCTAGCGCCGTAACCACAGGGGAGCCCCTATCCTAGCGCCGTAACAGACCGCAGGAAAGCCCTTATCCTAGCGCCGTAACAGATCAGGGGAGCCCCTATCCTAGCGCCGTAACAGACCGCAGGGCCAGGGCAGCCCCTATCCTAGCGCCGTAACAGACCACAGGGGAGCCCCTATCCTAGCGCAGTAACAGACCACAGGGGAGCCCCTATCCTAGCGCAGTAACAGACCGCAGGGGAGCCCCTATCCTAGCGCCGTAACAGACCACAGGGGAGCCCCTATCCTAGCGCAGTAACAGACCGCAGGGGAGCCCCTATCCTAGCGCCGTAACAGACCGCAGGGCCAGGGCAGCCCCTATCCTAGCGCCGTAACAGACCACAGGGGAGCCCCTATCCTAGCGCTGTAACACCACAGGGGAGCCCTATCCTAGCGCAGTAACAGACCGCAGGGGAGCCCCTATCCTAGCGCCGTAACAGACCGCAGGGCAGCCCCTATCCTAGCGCAGTAACAGACCAGTCCTCTTTAAGGCCAGCACCTGTCTCCCGGCACAAGAAGGAGATGAACAAACTTCCTGGGCAAAGCCTGCCCGATACGGCACCTGGCAGGTGACAACGCTGCTTGGGTATGCATCCCTGGGGTCAGCACCATTTGAAAAAGACAAGGAAGACGTCCTTGATTCGTGGGGCACGGCAGGAACTATACACATTCTGTGGACAGAAGCGACAGACAGGAACGACGAAGCACTGCTGCCGTTAACACAATACGTGACTGACAGCGCAGCTCTGATCTGGAGGGACAACACTGCTGGAGAACATCACCAGTGGCTACACGTGGAGAACGTCACTAATGGCTGCACGTGGAGAACGTCACCAGTGGCTACACGTGGAGAACGTCACTAATGGCTACACGTGGAGAACATCACCAGTGACTACACGTGGAGAACGTCACTAATGGCTGCACGTGGAGAATATCACCAGTGGCTACACGTGTAGAACGTCACTAATGGCTGCACGTGGAGAACATCACCAGTGGCTACACGTGGAGAACATCACCAGTGGCTACACGTGTAGAACGTCACTAATGGCTGCACGTGGAGAACATCACCAGTGACTACATGTGGAGACACATCACCAATGGCTACACGTGGAGAGCGTCACCAGTGGCTACACGTGGAGAACATCACCAATGACTACACGTTTTTCTGCACTGGAGAATCTGGAGAGACCACAGGAGCGTCTGACGTTGCCATATGCAAGAAACTCGCAAGAATCTGGATGATCTCCTTGTATCAACGGCCGTGTCGTGATATATTCCGCAATGAATTAGCCAAGGACTGGTTTACCTCTGTCATCACTAATGACAAACCCCTAATGATGTCAAAGAACCTTCCATGAGAACCTGAACCATCTCCTAACAAATGTCAGTCTAAGAGATGACCTCAATCTTCTTTGAAAATTTTGGTCAGTGAATGAGCAAAGCCTACTCTCCCTGGCCAGCATCCAGGGGTGTCCACACTGGATGGTGCAGCTCTAATACTGTTGATTCTGTGCTCACGGCATGAACCGTTCCCAGCACCCCTTCCGGCAAGCAGACAAGTGAAAAAAAGGCTGAATGTTGGTCTAATTACTAAAGCCCCTGAAGAAGCTGGACATTGCTTGTGTGTGCTCCAGCAAGATGTTGATGCAAGAGAAGATCCGTAGGTCTTTGACGTCTAGAGAACAAGTGAGCGACAACGCAGCAGAAACAAATAGAAGTCCAGACTCTGTAAGCGTTGCCATGGTAGATGTCTGATGCTTTGTGAAGTGGAAACACAAGGACTGGTTCGATAACAATGATGAGGACATGGAGGAACTGGTGACAAGCTTCACAAGACAGACGGGGACCATCTCAGTGACATATCCGTCAAGAAAAAAGGAGCAAGTCTTCCAGCAGCAAGCGAGCAAGCACAAGCATGAGAAGCTCAGACAGTTGAATGATATGAAGAGGAAGTAGAAGAATTATTGCTGCAACCAATGCCAACAACACATGAAAATGCTCCAAGATTCACTTTGTGCTGTTAAAGAACCTAAGGCTCAACTCCCGTTCGTTCTTCATACCTGTCTGCACAACTGACGAAGCAGATTGACACTTTGCACGATGGCCAGATCACTTCAACACACCCCGTAACAGAGTATCATCCATATCAGAAACGACGATTGCAGCCACAATTACTGGTGGAGGAATCAATAGTAGACCCGACCTGCAGTGGCGAGATTTAAAACGCACTGAAGTAGACCTTAGCACGGGAGTTGATAGTAATCCTGCAGACACTAAGAACGGAGCGAAAGCTCCTTTGGAAAGATTGAAATACTTGTTCCATGTCTTTTGGAAGAACAGCGAAATAGTACTAGTCTTTTAGGATGCCTGCATTGTGCAAGGGAAAGGATGATGAAATATTTTTTTTTGACAATAACGGTAGAATTATTCTTTTATATGTCACAGGGAGAGTGCGCTCAAGAGTCATCCTGAACAGAATCATCATTCACACAACTGTTCCCAAATGTCAGTGTGGTTTTCACGTACACAGAGGTACTACCAACATGGCGTTTGCTGTCAGCCAGTTGCGAAAAGAGTTCCAAGAGTCGAACAAAGAACTCATGGTGTTTGTTTGTTGATTGAAGAAAACAGAGGTTGACAGAGGTTCAGGACAGCTTTTGGAAGATCTTGCACACGTTCATGTGTACCCCCAAAGCTGGCCCTGATCTCTCTTTTCGTGATGGCCTGGTACAGGACAAGGAGGGCCATTCCCTGGGAAACATGAAGTGATGCAAGACTGAATCTTCATTTCCCATCTCGTTCCCATTTTTTTACAGCAATTCTGATAGATGTCTTCGGTGACCTCCACAGTGAGGTGTAGTAGGAAGAATATCAGGGACAGCTGACAGCTTCAGGTCCTCAGAGAAGAAATCTCTCTCAGACAAAGAGTTCTGGCCCCGACCTCCTGACGCTCTATGGGGTCTCTACGATGATGACACCTGAAAGAGCAGTGTGATTTGTAAAATGCCTGAGGTAACTGTCAGCTCACCAACCAGATGCTCTGGTGCTGTGATTGACGTCGCAGATTCCTGGCTGAGAAAGTCGTGGGGGGTCGATTCTCATCATAGCTGGGTTTGCTCTGGGTTCAACTGGAAAGACAAGAGCCACACAGTCCAGTTTCATCTCCTTAAAGGATGCACCTCTGAGAGTGTGACCAAATTACCGGACCAGCAGTAGCATGTAGAACAAGGAATCAGTCACCATGGAAGCCATTTAGACTGCTGATGAGTTAACAGACCTTGGCAGCACATTCCTAGCATATCAGAACACTGAGGAACAGACGAATGCTTTGCTTAGGCAAGTTCAGTTTTCCGGTGGCCACGAGAAATTGTGTGGGAGAGAAAAGGTATTAAGCTGACCACAAGACTGAAGGTGTACACGGCAGTTGTGCTGTCCACACTACTGTCAATTTATGAGTTATGGACAGTCTATGAGCGCCACACAAGAAAAGCTAACTGCTTCCACATTAACTGTCTCAGAAGGCTGTTGAGGATCTCTCGGAAGATAAAGTGTCAGACACAGAAGTCTTCTTTTGACGTCATGTGCCAAGCATCCACACCCTTTGGAGAAGAACACATATCAGATGAACCGGCCACCTTGTGCTAGTGCCTGATAGGTGTCTTCTCAAGGGGCTGTTTTCGAAGAATTGGCAGAAAAATACCAAACAAGCAGGGTAACTCTTGCTCCCAGGATGAAATAATTACAGGCCTATAACACCAAACGAATGCTGCTTACGACACCAAATCACCAAGCAGAAATGACAGCACAGAGTACACAGAACAAACAAAGAGTCATCCCCCAAAAAGGATGTTCCGAGCTTGCCTTTATACTTTGTACCTGACACATCTACACAGCAATAATAACTGAAGAAATGAACAAATACAACTTAACATTTATTCAAGGTTATTCGTATTTATTCTACACTGGCACACCCTTTTCGATCTTGAATAGAGTCAAAGAAACACACGGCTGAACGGTAACAACTACAGATAACCTCAATTTGACTGGCATGAAAGAAAATCTTAAAAGAGGCAGTGAAGAGCAAACAATAAATAACAAACAAGTAGGGTAACTTTTGCTCCTGTGATGAAATAATTACAGGCCATAACTTTTGGCCAGTGGTGGAAGGCAAAGCATGAACAAGGTGGTCAGAAGAAGAGCCTCAAGGACACGCTAAAGGCCTCACTGGAAAGCTTTGGCATTGACTCAGACACCTATTGAATGGTGGCGCTAGGCCGCCTGTCTGGGCAGGTGCATTAGTAGAGGTGCTGTCGTCTATGAGCAGCTCAGGATAGCAGAGGCCCGGAAGAAATTTGAGACTTGTAAGTCCAGGGTCCTGTTTCCTCATCTTCAGAATGTACAGACCACTGGCGTCTAGCTGGCCTTCCACGCCCGTACATACGGGTTGGATGTTGAGTGTGCAGGTTGGATGTTGAGTGTGCAGGTTGGATGTTGAGTGTGCAGGTTGGATGTTGAGTGTGTGGCGCAAACTGTGAAAGTGATGATCCAATGACGCGACTCTGCTTAGAGTCACCGCCACAAGATGGACACAAAAGCGGAATCACACAATGGACGTTGGAGAAGATATCATCTGGCCAAGTGTCCCAACACAGCCACAGGGAAGGAGCTGCCTCATCAACGAAGCACGCTAACAATTTGCTGCAGTGGAAGCCCATCAGATGTCTGCTCTACGTGAAGATCAACTCAAAGTAAGCCAAACTGCCCATGGTAGAGGCCCACATGCCATTCGATAATGCTGATGACGAAGACAAGAACGAACCATCTCTGCAGCATACTTCAAGCAGCTCTGGAGAACATCCTAAGCTTCTACAGATAGAAGGTGTCAGCAATACCGAAAACAGAGGGAAATTCTTGTGCAGCATGGGCTATGAGGTCTCCATGACAATTTGCGAAGCTTTGTGAAGACAATGGCCTGATCATCAGCGAAACAATCTTCGCACACAGGACAACTCACACACTCACTTAGACTAAAGACTTGGAGCCAAATCCACCATAACAGCACGAGGTGGCACTCTCTCAACAGAATGTGTGGATGACGCGGCATGCTGGAGTTGGCAGTGGCCAAAACGTCACAGGGGCCAAGCTGATTCTTAGGTTGAGGAAGGCAAGAATCTGAGTCAACGGTAACCAGAGCTTTCAAATCATCAAGCTGATTGATCAACAATAGGGGATTGAGATCAGCATTGCTTTGAAGAAAGATTCTGCGTCCTTCAAGAAGATCCAACACTTCCTATCGACGGTTTAAGCAAAGCCATGAATGAAGCCGCAAGAGACTATAGACTACAGGAAAAGTGCCAAGTCCCCGTGATGATCCACCAGCACATGGTCGACAACACAGAAACGTGAAAGTAGATGAAGAAGAACACCGTGGACTCCAAGTCGCCCAGAGTGAAGAAGTTTGCAAACCAGTGCAGAGAGAAAGACAAAGAGGTGAAAACCGCGATGAGCTGAGACGATCGGCAATACACAAAATGACTCGCTGAGAAATCGGAGGCAGCCACCAGACAAACGAGATGAACACAGTCTTCAATATCACTAGGAAACTTTGGGGGACCATAGAGAGATTTAGGAAATCCCATGGAAGACCGAATAGGGAACACCCATCACAGGAGAACATGCCAAGCTGGTAAGGAGTAAAGAACACTTTCAGGGGTCCTGAACTGTTTGCCGACATCACTGGTGCAGCAGAGAACCTGGACATGTCTTTAGGAGCTGTCACTGTGGAGGAGGTCAAGGAAACCATGTACAGGTCAAAGAATGTTACGGCTCGCAGAGAATATGGCGTGTCTGAGATGCTGAGAGTAGAAGAACAGGTAACACCACCTGTTCTCCAGTGCATTTCACAAAGCTGAGGGTAGAAGAACCGGTAAAGCCACCTGTTCTCCAGTGCATTTCACAAAGCTGAGGGTAGAAGAACCGGTAAAACCACCTGTTCTCCAGTGCATTTCACAGAGGCGAAGGTAGAAGAATAGGTAACTCCATACTTTCTCCAGCGCATTTTATAAAGAATGCCTAGTAAGGAGACAGCCCCGCATGACTGGAGAAACGCTGTCATCATTAAGCTGCCAAAGAACTAGAGAGGCATCATTCTAGTGTTTCTCACCACCGAAGTCTTCAGCCACTTCATACTTCAGCGCATGATGGCAACGGTGGATGTCATATAACACAAAGAACAGGATGGCTTCAGGAAAGGACGATCATGCATTGGTCACATCTTTGTGCTACACTTAACTCTTGAGCAGTCTGATAAATGCAACAGCCTGCCCTGCGTGGTGTTCCTTGAATTTGAGAAGACTTTGGCAGCCTGCGCTGTGCCTGTCTACTAAGCTCCTCGAAACTGGCCAATGACATTTACTCTATACGAAGAAGACTTTGGCCAGACCAAGAGTGCCTACGGCGAATCCTCCGAATCTCCTGAACGAATTCTGTCTGCAACTTACATTTCCAAAGCAGGAAGATTTTGATCCACGATGGAAGAGACAATCCAGGCACGCCGAGAGATGTGTTTGCAGCACATGTATTCAATGCCATTCAACGTAATGCCCCATACAGCTCTACACTGCACAACCCAGAAGAAAAGAACCGAAGACGACCAAAAATCCCCACAACATCCTGGTGCAGCTGGGCTAAGAGAAAGCTTAAAGACAGAAGACTGGCTCTGCAGACAGCCCTCAGAGCAGCAGCAGACAGACACACAGGAGCAGACCCCTTGCCATTGCCTCTAGAGCCAGACACACAGAGAGGACTGAACGTGCTGTGCTTGCATCAGCCTTGTCAGCCACAGTAGGACACACGACGTTCGGTCCTCTTCTGTGTGATGTCCTGGTCATCGTCCACTCCGACGAACGAAGAACCTTGCCTCATGCTGAAATGCACAAGTATAAGCCCACCGATCTGTGAGACGGCTGTCGGTTCTTTTGAAGCTGCTGGGTTGAAGATAATGTACATGGTGTCTCTCGCGTCGATGTTAATCAGACACTTTTCTTCTTTTATTGTATCATCTTGCAGAGCCCTTGTGTACCATTACGTACAACGATGATTATTCCAGTCACTCCTTACACAGCCACACCCATTTTTGGTCTGTGGCAGCTTTAGCGTCAGCAGTCTATAGCGAGCAACCAATATCATGTTATAAGGCAACCCATAAGAGAAGATCTTGCACGCCACTGAGTCACTTTGATGTCGTTACGTACTGTCTGTTCTAATCCAACATATCTAAATTATCACCCAATGAACCTCCCACGATATATAGTTGTAGAGAATTCTAAACGACTATCACCCCCCCCCCCCTTCCTCAATCCTCTCCACTCTCCCACTCCCCAACAGGCATGAAGAATATATTGGAAATGAGATCATCATGACAGCAGGGCATGTGGCGCCACAGATCATCATGACAGCAGGGCATGTGGAGCCACAGATCGTCATGACAGCAGGGCATGTAGAGCCACAGATCATCATGACAGCAGGGCATGTGGAGCCACAGATCATCATGACAGCAGGGCATGTGGAGCCACAGATCATCATGACAGCAGGGCATGTGGAGCCACAGATCATGACAGCAGGGCATGTGGAGCCATAGATCATCATGACAGCAGGGCATGTGGAGCCATAGAATTTGATATTTTTTTGTTATGATCAACGCGGATGGGGACGACGAATATGATACTGTTGGATTCCATTCTACCCTTAGAGTACATGAAAGAGCTGCACTCTACGCTTCCTTCTGTAATACGACCGAGAGTCAGCCAGACCACAGACATATGGACATCTGCTGGGTTTTTTTTTGTTTTGTTTTGTTTTGTTTTTTTCTATGAAATTGGAACAACTCTCTTAAAGAGGTACTCATTAAGAGGTTGAACATTTACTGCTTGCTTCAGAGCTTTCCCAGAGTACACTGAGCTCTGGGTAGAGGCCAACTCGGGCCCAAAGAATCCCACAATGGAATGCTTCCTCTCTAGGTAGAGGCCAACTCGGGCCAAACGAATCCCACAATGGAATGCTTCCTCTCTGGGTAGAGGCTCTTCGGGCCCAAAGAATCTCACAATGGAATGCTTCCTCTCTAGGTAGAGGCCAACTCGGGCCAAACGAATCCCACAATGGAATGCTTCCTCTCTGGGGTAGAGGCTCTTCGGGCCCAAAGAATCTCACAATGGAATGCTTCCTACTGAACTCGAACACACAACCCACCTGCCAGCAGTCTGTGACGATAAACCATGTTGTCTGGTACCGGCCACTTCTCTATCACCCTTTCTAATGTCTTCAGTGCTTGTGGCATGTCGGCTGTTTCTGTAATGTCATTCTCTTCAACAGCAACGACCAGATCATCTGTCTAAACAGGATCATGGATGACTTTTAGGATTTTTCCCCCCCAGAATGCTGGCCGTAAAGAAGATCAAGAGGATATGAAAAGAACTCCGTATGACATCTGTGCCCGTTGGTTGTTTTTGCTCTGCTCTAGCGCCATCCGCGTTCTAGTGGGACTTTCCGTTGTGAAGATTCTGACTGATTCAGCGGGGCAGGTAGATTTTGATCCCATCTTGATTCAACTTCAGCATCAGACCTCCACTCCGCACATTGTCAAAAGCATATTTAAGGTCGATCCATGCTGCAAGAATATGCTTCTTACTGAGAATGCGTTCTATGCTTCTTGCGCAGTCAATATGACTTTGTCTGTAGAGGATCTGCGTAATCGATATGACTTTGTCGTTAGCAGGATCTGCGTAGTCGAGATGACTTTGTCTTCAGCGGATCTACGTAGTCAAGATGACTTTGTCTTCAGCGGATGACTTTGTCTTTACCGGATCTACGTTGTCGGAATCCACACTGTGTGTCACAGATGATTTCTTTTCCCATTCGTCAGGTTCATCTTCTATGATGAGTCAGTCCAGGAGCCTCCCAGACAGCTGGTCAATCTGATGGGTCTATAGCTGTCTGTCCTATTCTTTCATGTCTGTGTTTGGGACCAATGTAGCGTCAGCTTATTGTCCAAGATGTTGCAACACATTCATTTGTTTAGCCGCCACTCACGAAGTCTTTTCGTCTTTTATCTGTCTCATTCCATCGCCTCCTCTTGCTCTGCAGAAGCCCTGTCGTGACTTCTGACACAGTCTCCGCGTACTGTCCGTTCTGCTCCTTTATTACCCTCTCCCGATTGCCAAGGATGTCATGTCTAACACTTTCTTGACACTGATATGAGTGCCTGACGCTTATTTTTTCTGGAACGGTTTTCTGGTTCGCATCAAGTACTGTGATGGCATTGTGAGCTGTTCAATATTCATGGCTCTTGTGAGCTTCCAGAGTTCGATTTCATCTCTGTCCTTTTCCCGCCCTTCAGTCTGTCTCTTCCAGCTCGATCTGGCTGTCTGTAGAAATGCTTTCTGACGCGGGGCTGCTTTTGAGGTCTTCCAGCTCGATCTGGCTGTCTGTAGAAATGCTTTCTGACGCGGGGCTGCTTTTGAGGTCTTCCAGCTCGATCTGGCTGTCTGTAGAAATGCTTTCTGACGCGGGGCTGCTTTTGAGGTCTTCCAGCTCGATCTGGCTGTCTGTAGAAATGCTTTCTGACGCGGGGCTGCTTTTGAGGTCTTCCAGCTCGATCTGGCTGTCTGTAGAAATGCTTTCTGACGCGGGGCTGCTTTGAGGTCTTCCAGCTCGATCTGGCTGTCTGTAGAAATGCTTTCTGACGCGGGGGCTGCTTTTGAGGTCTTCCAGCTCGATCTGGCTGTCTGTAGAAATGCTTTCTGACGCGGGGCTGCTTTTGAGGATGTTGTGATCGTTATCTGGCTCTTCTTCGTCTTACTTCCGATTCTGTCTTGGTCTTGGATGTGTCTGCGGTTTAGTTCAGTAATGTTTGCTGTTTTTTTTGTACCTCACAGAAACATTCTTGCAGGGGGTTGTAACAAGAAGATCCTTAAAACATGTGTCGACAGTTACAGTATATTCATCTGTCAGCACTGAAAATTGTTTTCATTTAGCTTGCCTAATACATGCGTTTGTGTTGTAGGTTGGGGTGTTGGTGCCCATATGGTCGCCGGCCCATAAAGTCGTAGGGGTCATCGTGTTGGTAGTATTCATGAACGCTTCGTCACTTCCTTCCAGCTGATTCACTACCCTTTCATTGTACTTGTCTGCAGCTTGTTAGCAGCAAAGGCTAGGTCTCTAGTTGTTAATATTCTCAAGTTTAAAGTCTTTTCACTAAAGTGAAATTAGACGAGGAAGTGGTTATTTGAGGTGTGTGTGTGTGTGTGTGTGTGTGTGTGTGTGTGTGTGTGTGTGTGTGTGTGTGTGTGTGTGTGTGTGTGTGTGTGCGCGCGCGCGCGCGCGCACACGCGCGCGTGAGTGTGTGTGCGTGTGTGCATGCGAACATGTGTTTTGTGTGTGTGTATGTGCGTGTGTGTGAATGCGTGTAGAGAGAGAGAGAGAGAGAGAGAGAGAGAGAGAGAGAGAGAACATAGGTAGGTGGAGGCTGTTGATTAAGAAAAACGAACTACATGGTGTAGAAGCAGGTATCGATAGAGATGTCAAAAGCTTCCAAAAGTAATCAATTGGAAACATGACAAGGCAACTTCAACACGATACAAAGTTATAACAATAAACAACTAATCATAGGAAAACAAATGCCAACTGGGCTGTCAATTGAATATTCACCAAAATGGCCGTAAGTGAATTATTATTCATAAAAAAACAATTCATCAAAGGACACAAGCGTCTCTAAAAACATACCCTAGTCGTTGAGGCACAAGTTGTTTTTGTTTTGTTTTCGGACGAATGTTAAAGTAAGTGAGAAACTGATAACTGGGCTTCTGCTGTGGCATTTTATGTCTCTGCCGTATTTTGTACGAAGAACATTCAAACGGAATCTGTACACAAGGTTTGTGATTCGTCTCTACAGTTCACGTATGATATCCGCATCCTCAGAACTGGAGTTGAGCGGGATTGGTGCATTCCACAATTATATTTCCAGTTATATTTTTTTCATATTTTCTTTAGGAACCTTCAGGTTATGAATTTTACCCTTTCAAAGGGAACATTGTGTTGATGTGACGGTAAAAAGATAATATCAGGTCCATTGGGCAGCAATACACTGCTGTTACCATGGTCTCTTGCAAGACCTCTAAAACATTGAATTTCTCACATTCGTTGTCAAACGTGAATGTAAAACTACACCGTTCAGTTTACTGTTTTTAAGATCAATTACACACATCCTTGCTACTGTTTTTCTTTAAAGAAAATGTCAATAACCATGGAATTAAAGAAAAACGCTTTAGTAAATGGTAAATATTTATGAAGAGAAAATGTTGATTACCATATCAGAGCAAAATAGTACATATTTTTAGAGAGAAAATGTTCATTGCCATGGAATTAAACAAAGCTCCAAGCAAAATAGTAAATAAGCAATTTTCCTCAAAAGTTTTACTTTTGCGACTCTTCCTTAAGGGACTTTAATGTTCAATGATGACATTGGACAATGAGGTTTCTTATGTGATTGATTGTGTGGCATGTTCAATGATGACACTGTACAATGAGGTTTCTGATATGATCGATTGTGTGGCATGTTCAATGATGACATTGTACAATGTTTCTGATATGATCGATTGTGCGGCAACGCAGACACTATCGTGACCGACGGTAGCCTCACAGACAGACAGACAAACAGACAGACAGACAGACAGACAGACATGCATGCATGCGTACGTACGTACGTACGTACGTACGTACGTACGTACGCACGTACATACATACATACATACATACGTACATACATGCATGCATGCATGCGTGCATGTTTTTACATACATACATACATACATACATACATACATACATACATACATACATACATACATACATACATACATACATACACACATACATACATACATGTATCACACAGCTTTTTGTCCCCCAGAATACGCCTGCAGTGACTCCTGGCGCACTTACCATTGTCCCAACAGCACCAAATGCATTTCCATCAGGAACCGCTGTGACGGCTACGCCGAGTGTCCGGGCGGCAGCGATGAGTTAAACTGTGGTAAGCATGCCATGCCCAGGGGCATTGAGGAGTTACTGTGGTAAGCATGCCATGCCCAATGGCATTGAGGAGTTAGGGCTTGGTAAGCATGTCCCGCACGGGCATTGAGGAATTAGACTGTGGTAAGCATGCCATGTCCACGGGCATTGAGGAGTTAGAGTTTGGTAAGCATGTCCCGCACGGGCATTGAGGAATTAGACTGTGGTAAGCATGCCATGCCCACGGGCATTGAGGAGTTAGAGTTTGGTAAGCATGTCCTGCACGGGCATTGAGGAATTAGACTGTGGTAAGCATGTCCTGCATGGGCATTGAGGAATTAGACTGTGGTAGCATGCCATGCCCAATGGCATTGAGGAGTTAGAGTTTGGTAAGCATGTCCTGCACGGGCACTGAGGAGTTCCATGATGTTCAGCACAGACACTGAAGAGGTTTACCACGGGAAGCATGGGACGCAATAGCTGAGGCGTACGTTGACAGGGACACTGGTGAGGTATGCTGTGGCAAACATATGACGCATCTGACGTGACACTCACGTTGATGTGGACCTTGATGAGTTGTGAGAAGTATGTGACGCATTTGCTGTGATGAGTTATGAGAAGTATACAACACGTTTGCTGTGAAGAAGGGTATGAGAAGTACGTGACACATTTGCTGTGATGAGTTATGAGAAGTATGTGACACATTTGCTATGATGAGTTATGAGAAGTATGTGACACATTTGCTGTGATGAGTTATGAGAAGTATACAACACATTTGCTGTGATGAGTTATGAGAAGTATGTGACACATTTGCTGTGATGAGTTATGAGAAGTATGTGACACATTTGCTGTGATGAGTTATGAGGTG
>JADBJO010001671.1:230000-240000 GCA_016801955.1 Conus betulinus
CAACAATAACAACAACAACAACGACAACGACAACGACAACAACAACAACATGATTTTTTTTTTAATCATTATTGATGGCAAAAGTGTTTCGCAGTTTTCCTTTGCATAAACAGATGGCACAGCACTAAGTGTGTTTTTTTACTGTTTTGATTCTTAGCATTATCGCTATCCTGTCATCATCATCATCATCATCATCATCATCGTCACTATCATCATCGTCGTCATGGTCATCATCATCATCAGCAGCAGCAGCAGCAGCATCCTCGTCACTACTACCATCATCATCATCATTATCATCAGCAGCAGCAGCAGCAGCAGAAGCAGCAAAAGCAACAGCAGCCGCATCATCATCATCATCATCATCATCATCATCATCATCATCATCACCATCATCAGCTGTTCTGTGGGTGGCAGAGGCGTTCTGCCGTACCACAGTGCACGGTCGGCTGTGTCCCAACAGCAGCACCTGTCTGCGAGACACGGGATGGCGCTGTGACGGTCGGCACCACTGCCCTGGCGGAAGTGACGAGAGGAATTGTAGTGAGTGATCTCCCCCCCCCTCCCCACCGTCCCCTTTGACCGAGCGCGCGCGCGCGCGCGCGCGGCGCGCGCGCGCGTGTGTGTGTGTGTGTGTGTATGGACCGTCTTGTGGGTGGTTTTGTTTGTTTTTATCAGCCCGTACATTTCCTCTGGCCGATCAGACACAATGATCTCTCTCTCTCTCTCTCTCTCTCTCTCTCTCTCTCTCTCTCTTCTCTCTCTCTGTGTGTGTGTGTGTGTGTGTGTGTGTGTGTGTGTGTGTGTGTGTGTGTGTGTGTGTGTGTGTGTGTGTGTGTGTGTGCGTGTGTGTTGACCGACTTGTGGGTGGCCTTCTTTGTTTTTTATCAGCCCAAGCATTTCCTCTGGCCGATCTCTGGCCGATCAGACACAATGATCTGTGTGTGTGTGTGTGTGTGTGTGTGTGTGTGTGTGTGCGTGCGTGCGTGCGTGCGTGCGTGCGTGCGTGCGTGCGTGCGTGCGTGCAGGGGAGCATTGCCAGAGTCAGGGTCTTTTCGTCTGTGGAGAATCGGACACTCGGTGTAGAAAGGCGACCGTCAAGTGCGACGGCCACTACGACTGCCCAGACCACTCGGACGAGCTGTACTGCAGTGAGTGGTCCTCGTGTTCTTGTGGGTCCTTGTCGTATCTGTCTGTCGTGTGCAACGACAGCCGACCGCTTTGGGCTGTATGTATCAGGGGTTGATCTCACTGCTGACCTATACAGACATGCACGTGACGTTCAGCTGTGACCGTGCTGTGAACGCTTTGGGCTGTATCAGGGGGTGATTTAACTGCTGACCTATACAGACATGCACGTGACGTTCAGCTGTGACCGTGCTGTGAACGCTTTGGGCTGTATCATGGGGATTTAACTGCTGACCTATACAGACATGCACGTGACGTTCAGCTGTGACCGTGCTGTGAACGCTTTGGGCTGTATCAGGGGGTGATTTGACTGCTGACCTATACAGACATGCACGTGACGTTCAGCTGTGACCGTGCTGTGAACGCTTTGGGCTGTATCAGGGGGTGATTTAACTGCTGACCTATACAGACATGCACGTGACGTTCAGCTGTGACCGTGCTGTGAACGCTTTGGGCTGTATCAGGGTGTGATTTAACTGCTGACCTATACAGACATGCACGTGACGTTCAGTTGTGACCGTGCTGTGAACGCTTTGGGCTGTATCAGGGGGTGATTTGACTGCTGACCTATACAGACATGCACGTGACGTTCAGCTGTGACCGTGCTGTGAACGCTCTGGGCTGTATCAGGGGGATTTAACTGCTGACCTATACAGACATGCACGTGACGTTCAGTTGTGACCGTGCTGTGAACGCTTTGGGCTGTATCAGGGGGTGATTTGACTGCTGACCTATACAGACATGCACGTGACGTTCAGTTGTGACCGTGCTGTGAACGCTTTGGGCTGTATCAGGGGGTGATTTGACTGCTGACCTATACAGACATGCACGTGACGTTCAGTTGTGACCGTGCTGTGAACGCTTGGGCTGTATCAGGGGGTGATTTGACTGCTGACCTATACAGACATGCGCGTGACGTTCAGCTGTGACCGTGCTGTGAACGCTTTGGGCTGTATCAGGGGGTGATTTGACTGCTGACCTATACAGACATGCGCGTGACGTTGTGTTGTGACCGCACTGTGAAAAAGACGTTGGTGCCAGGGCATGAGCACTTGAGATGTTGCCGGCATGGAAGATCTGGCCACGAGTGGTGACAACATTTAACACGATAACAATGATAGTGATGATGATGATGATGATGATGGTGATGATGATGATAATGATGATGGTGATGATGACGACGACAACGACGACGGCGACGACGATGACAACGACATCAACAACAACAACAACAATAACAAAAACAACAACAATAAAACAATAATGATGATAACGATAAAAGAAAAAAAAATAATGAGGATGATGAAGATGATGATGCGGGAATTTATATAGTGCGGTCCCCCGTTCAATAAGCAGAATGATCAATCATTTTTACACCACGGGTAAGCAAAATTGAAGTAGAATAGAATAATTGGTAGTATCCCCTACACTATACATATACGGTCATGACAACTAAAAAAAAATACTAATCAAAATAAAAACTGACAAGGAAAAAAAGAAAGGACACAAAATGACGAATCCTATCCCTTACATAACAATCATAAGCTCCGATAAATAGTGCCACAAAATATGCACTAACAAATCAACACCACAGTCTAGAGCATCCATTTAAAATTGTGAAGTAGTACAAGTGGCGGATGAATGTGACTATCTCACTGAATAGATGATGCATTATGTTTTTTCATGATGATGGATGAAGCAATGAAACTGGGGTGGATTGTCTGTTTTGCAGGTCCGACATAGCTGTGTTTACTTTAATGCTTTTTGAACGCAATTTTTGATTTGATGTAATAAACAGTTTTTTTTGGTAATATTTTGCATCGCCTTGGGAAAAAACTTCTAACTGATAAATTTTGAATGTAATTAATAGCGCATCGCCAAAAGAAAAAACAGATGTGATTGTTCGTTCATTTTCGTTGTCCTGACTGAGTGTTTTGTGTTTAGCCTGAAGAAGACCTAAGAGGTCGAAACGCGTCGTGTTTTGTCTTTGTGATTCATTTGTCTCCTTTTTTTTGTGGCGGTGCGCTATTAATTACTTTTAAAATATGTTTGGATTTCCGCCTGCAGTCGCCTCACTTTGCAAGTAGTTCTGTCTGATAGTTTTGTTTGTGGTCAAAGAAATCTTGTTTACAACATCATCACAAACAATTCATGTCACAGCTTGTAATGACCGCTTTGTCTCCTTGTGAAGACAGCAGTGTACGCACTAGCACCAGTCAGCACCTGGGGGTATTCTAACTTCTACCTGGTCATCCTTTTCCTCGGCATGGTGTGTCCAGAGAAGGACGTGGAGATGTAACAAAAGGAAATCCCCAAAGAGAAACCTCAAAACCCCATCCTACGGACCAAATTGTCAGGGTGCATGCACTTAGAGAGTTGGGTGATTAAAGCACTGTTCTCGGTACTCAAGGGGCCTGAGTTCAACTCCCACGTGATACAGTCAGTTAGGGGAGATTTTCAGCATTTCTGGCACACACCATCCGGTCTTGATCCTTTAGATGAGAATTTACACCGACAATCCGCGCGCGATGCATGCAGTAACAAAACAAAAGCCGCGACACGTTAAATCCTGTTCCACCCTTCGTTAAAAGAAGAAGAAGAAGAAGAAGGCCATCATATGCGGGAAGTGAACCGCTGACCCCCCCCCCCCCCCAACCCCTTCTGTTTCCCCAAACAATGACAACGACTCCCCATCCCTCACCCAGACGACGGCAAACAAACAAACAAGAAAACAAAACAAAACACCGGTGTTGTGTGTAGATATCGTTTCCGGAAACAGGATGTGGCTACCTTAATGGTGATGAAGCTGGCCCCAAATATTGCACCACTCAGTTCCAACCAAGGAGGAAGAAGAAGAAGAAGAAGAAGAAGAAGAAGAAGAAGAAGAAGAAGAGAAAAACACAAGAAGAAGAAGAAAAGAAGGAGGAAGAGAAGAAGGAAGAGAAGGAGGAAGAGGAAGAGAAGGAAGAAGAAGAGTAGGAGGAGAGTCTGAGGACGATCCGGGAGGAGGAGAAGACAGAAAAGGCCCAGGAGATATTCTAGACTTCTGGAGCGTGATGGACATGTATCTCATGCTCTTTGGCTTCTGGAATGCTCTCTTGCTGGCCAATGGAAATGGATAACAATAGTGACAGCAGCAGCAACAGTAGTCACACAGCCAACACCAGTTCTTATCGTCGCAGCAGAGGTCACACAGCCAACACCAATTCTTATCGCCGCAGCAGTGGTCACACAGCCAGCACCAGTTCTTATCGCTGCAACTGCTGCTGCACCTGCTCCAGCATTTTGTACTGTTATTATTTCCATCATAGGAACCAATGATATACCGCTGCTGGTGCAATATATACACTTCGGCAGCCGCATAATGGAATCTGTGGATGTCCGAAGAAAATATATAGGGCTGGAAAGATGATCAACCACAAACACCCAACACAGATCGACCTCAAACACCAAACACAGATCGACCTCAAACACCCAACATAGACTGACCTCAGACATCCAACACAGACTGACCAAAAAACACCTAACATAGACTGACCTCAAACACAAACATAGATCGACCTCAAACACCCACATAGGCTGACCACAAACACGCAACATAGATTGACCACAAACACCAAACATAGACTGACCACAAACACCCAACATAGATTGACCACAAACACCCAACATAGATTGACCTCAAATACCCAACATAGATTGACCACAAACACCCAACATAGATTGACCTCAAACACCCAACATAGATTGACCCAACATCGATTGACCTCAAACACCAAACATAGATCGACCACAAACACCCAACACAGATCGACCTCAAACACCCAACATAGATTGACCTCAAACACCCAACAAAGATTGAGCTCAAACAACCAACACAGACTGACCTCACACACCTAACATAGACTGAGCTCAAACACCCAACATAGATTGACCACAAACACCCAACTTAGATTGACCATAAAAACCCAACATAGATTGACCACAAACACCAACATAGATCGATCGACCACAAACACCCAGCATAGACTGACACAAACAGCCACCATAAATTGAGCTAAAAAAAAAAAAAACCAGCATAGACTCACCACAAACACCAACATAGATTGACCACAAACACCCAGCATAGATTGACCACAACACCCCAACATAGACTGAGCACAAACACCCAACATAGACTGAGCACAAATACCAACATAGATTGACCACAAACACCCAACATAGACTCACCACAAACACCCAACATAGACTGAGCACAAACACCAAACATAGATTGACCACAAACACCCAACATAGATTGACCTCAAACACCCCCAACATAGACTCATCACAAACACCCAACATAGACTCACCACCAAACACACCCAACATAGACTGAGCACAAACACCCAACATAGATTGACCACACAAACACCCAACATAGACTCACCACAAAACCCAACATAGACTCACCACAAACACCCAACATAGATCGACCACAAACACCCAACATAGATAGACCACAAAAACCCAACATAGATTGACCACAAGCACCCAACATAGATTGACCTCAAACACCCAACATAGACTGACCACAACACCCAACATAGATCGACCTCAAACACCAAACATAGATCGACCACACACACACCCAACACAGATCGACCTCAAACACCCAACATAGATTGATCTCAAACACCCAACATAGATTGAGTTCAAACAACCAACATAGACTGACCTCACACACACCTAACATAGACTGAGCTCAAACACCCAACATAGATTGACCACAAACACCCAACTTAGATTCACCATAAAAACCCAACATAGATTGACCACAAACACCCAACATAGATTGACCACAAAACACCCAGCATAGATTGACCACAAACACCCCAACAAAGATTGAACACAAACACCCAACATAGATTGACCACCACAAACACCCAACTTAGATTGACCATAAAAAAACCAACAACATAGATTGACCACAAACACCCAACATAGATTGACCACAAACACCCAACATAGATTGACCACAAACACCCCAACTTAGATTGACCATAAAAACCCAACATAGATTGACCACAAACACCCAACATAGATTGACCACAAACACCCAACATAGATTGACCACAACCACACCCAACATAGATTGAGCACAAACACTCAACATAGACTGAGCACAAATACCCAACATAGATTGACCACAAACACCCAATATAGACTCACCACAAACACCAGCATAGACTCACCACAAACACCCAACATAGATTGACCACAACAACACCCAACATAGATTGACCACAAACACCCAACATAAACTCACCACAAACACCCAACATAGACTGACCACAAACACCCAACATAGACTGAGCACAAACACCCAACATAGATTGACCACAAACACCCAACATAGACTCACCACCACAAACACCCAACATATACCGAGCACAAACACCCAACATAGATTGACCACAAACACCCAACATAGACTGAGCACAACACCCAACATAGACTCACCACAAACACATAACATAGATTGACCCCAAACACCCAACATAGATTGACCCACAACACACCCAACATAGACTCACCACAAACACCCAACATAGACTCACCACAAACACCCAACATAGACTGATCACAAACACCCAACATAGATTGACCACGAACACCCAACATAGACTCACCCACAAACACCCAACATAGATTGAGCACAAACACCCAACATAGACTCACCACAACACCCAACATAGACTCATCACAAAACACCCAACATAGACTCACCACAAACACCCAACATAGACTCACCACACAAACACCCAACATAGACAGAGCACAAACACCCAACATAGATTGACCACAAACACCCAACATAAACTCACCACCAAAAACACCCAACATAGACTCACCACAAAAACACCCAACATAGATTGACCACCACAAACCAACCAACATACATTGACCACAAACACCCAACATAGACTGACCACAAGCACCCAACATAGATGAGCACACACACCTAACATAGACTGACCTCAAACACCCAATACAGAATGACCTCAAACACCCAACATAGACTGACATCAAACACCCAACATAGATCGACCACAAACACCCAACAAATACTGACCACAAACACCCCCAACATATATTGAGCTTAAACACCCAACGTAGATCGACCACAAACACCTAACATATACTGACCACAAACACCCAACATAGATTGACCATAAACACCCAACAAAGATTGACCATAAACACCCAACACAGATTGACCTCAAATACCCAACATAAATTAATCTCAAACACCCAACATATACAAATGACCATAAACACCCAACACAGATTGACCATAAACACCCAACATAGATTGACCTCAAACATCTAACATAGATTGACCTCAAACACCCAAGATATACTGACCACAAACACCCAACATAGACTGACCACAAACACCCAACATAGACTAACCACAAACACCCAACAGACATTGACAGGCCTACAGAGCACTGTCTCTTCAGACGTTGACAGGCCTACAGACTACAGTCTCTACAGACATTGACAGGCCTACAGACTACAGTCTCTACAGACATTGACAGGCCTACAGACCACAGTCTCTACAGACACTGACAGCCCTACAGAGCACTGTCTCTACAGACATTGACATGCCTACAGAGCACTGTCTCTACAGACATTGACAGGCCTACAGACTACAGCTCTACAGACATTGACAGGCCTACAGACTACAGTCTCTACAGACACTGACAGGCTTACAGAGCACAGTCTCTACAGACATTGACAGGCCTACAGAGCACAGTCTCTACAGACTTTGACAGGCCTACAGAGCACTGTCTCTACAGACATTGACAGGCCTACAGAGCACTGTCTCTACAGACTTTGACAGGCCTACAGAGCACTGTCTCTACAGACTCTGACAGGCCTACAGAGCACCGTCTCTACAGATATTGACAGGCCTACAGAGCACTGTCTCTACAGATATTGACAGGCCTACAGAGCACCGTCTCTACAGATATTGACAGGCCTACAGAGCACTGTCTCTACAGACATTGACAGGCCTACAGAGCACAGTCTCTACAGAGCAGTCTTTACATACTTTGACAGGCCTACAGAGCTCAGTCTCTACAGAGCAGTCTCTACAGACATTGACAGGCCTACAGAGCACTGTCTCTACAGACATTGACAGGCCTACAGAGCACAGACTCATAACTATTACGTTCCTCAGCCTAACAGCGCTCTTCACCCTGAAATAGTTGAACTCAAACCAGGCCAGGGGCTGCTCCAATGAACAAACTTCAGGCGGTCTCCCGGTAACTCTCATCAAGGGGAGACAACAAAGAGAATGTAACGTGACGGAACTCCTGAGGCTGCGATAAAAGTTGTTTCCCTTGTGTCAATGCGCGTCCGCAAGCTGCACTGAATGAAAACGCTGCTCTTAAAATGAGTTCAGTTCAGCCCAGTGGTTTATTGAATGTCTTGTCATCTCCAGATGATATTAGACACTTAAAAAAAAAAAAAAAAAGAAAGAAAAGAAAAAAAAAAAGGAAAAAACGAAGAAACTCCTCCACGCTCTACTTGTCATCCATGTAAGCGCTTTCAAACCCCACATCTGATTTAAGCATAAAATTTACAAAAGTGACATACCCTAGCGGCACACAAAATTTTGATCTTTATAAAAAATTTGCGGCCTGTGATTGAAAAAATAACCATAGCAATTTCAGCAATATATGGATCATAAAAGACAGTACTGATATTACCAAAGTTATTCAAGTAATATCTTTCCCCTGATAGAGCGAGGTCAATACTGAGCATTCAAACAAAAGATGATGCACAGAAATGTTTTCTCTGCAGATACAAGTAATGCCATGAGACTAGTGTTCCATGTATTCAGCTTTAATTCATGAATTAATCTAACCATGATCCTTGGGCACGATGGTGAAGTCGCCATTTTTTTGACTAAATTTTGCTTATGTGTTTAATTGTCCATTATTTGGATTAATTCACAAGAGGACAAATCTAAGGGACTTTCTAGATGAGTTTCCAGCGTTTCCGTTTGCTCCTTCTTTTGCAAGACTGTCTATGATTTCATTTCACTTTATACCACAGTGAGACGGGACCCCCAAACAACTCAATTCTTATGCCTAGAGTTATGAAACAATGCAGTAAAGTTTTATTTCAAAAAGCAAATCTTTTCTAGCACTGCAGTCCCAACGCTCTGGTGATTGTGAAACAGATTTGGAATCAACACAGTAAAATATTTATAGAAAGGATTTGTGTATAATATATGTAAGACAAAGCCTTCTGTATTGCATATAATTCTGAGGTATAGATTGAAAACCCCTTTCCTAAATAATTTGAATTCCTGACGTTTAAAAGTGGTATAATAAAGCCAGAACCACTGTCAGAGGATTCCATTATTGACCCATCTGTGAACACTTTTAAATGATCTGGATAGCTGTTTTTTAAATGTTCACGAATTTCAGTTGTAAAGATATGTACGTTATCACTTTTTCTTTAACGTAGTGTATTTGCAATCAAAAGAAGCATTTAGTTGTTCCCAAAGAGGCATTGGAGGTACTGCAGCAAATCCTGGTGTAGCAATAATATGAACATTACAATGTGGCATAGGGTCAGATGTGTAGTTTCTAACTGTTTGAAAGAGTTTTGGTGTGTCGTATTACATTAGTATCCGGTACACACTTTAACAATAGTTTTCGTTTGATGAGATGTCCTGTTAATCTAAACCATCCTGAAAATATTGTAACGGAACGTTTCAACCCTGTACACTATCGTTTGCCTGCATTTACCATTG
>JADBJO010001671.1:245000-252500 GCA_016801955.1 Conus betulinus
AAATACTGATAAGAAAATTTTACACGCTTGATATCTTTCAGATATCCTTTTTTCTTTTTTTTTTTTTTTTTTTGAAAATGATCGTAATGATGTATGTATTGGTACATTTTCTTTTATTCATGAGCCAAATGAGTTCTAATTTTCTCTCAAGTGCATTCTCTTTGAAATCCAAGTAAAAACTTCTCAATTTCACCCCAGAGGTGAATTATAACATACATTTAGGCAAAGAAATTGAACAGGTTGCATTATCATACTAAATCATGATTTTTTGTGCCAACTCGGAGAACACAAAACCAACAGTAAAAATTTTGTAGCAGTATTGGCATGTCGGATATTGTACAGTATGTTATGATGCAGATCTACGCAACATTATCTTAGAAATCCATGGTAAATATTTCTCATTTCTGTCAAAGAAGTGGATGACATAAACGTTATTTCCATGACTTCGACTGTTTGCATCACTGTATAAGAAGTTATTGTGACACCAGCTCGAGGAAGACAAAACAGCGGTCAGTAACTGTCTGGTCGTGGTGTTGATACGCCGAGTGTAGTACGGTATGTTTGGGTAAACTAACTACGTCCAGTGTCCGTGACAAATCTCGAGTTTCAGTAAATGTTTCACACACACACACACGCACACACACACACCATGCAATCCTAAAACGTACAATGTGTGTGTGTGTTTTTTTTTTTATCATTATAGATAACACCCCGTTGTATATTATATATTGTAAACGGGTAAAAAAACTGAAATGGCACTGAGAGAAATCCGATTAAAAAAAGTTTTATTTGTTGTACGTATAGTCTGTTAAGGTCGCAGTCATCGTTTGTATGATGCTGACACAGACTAGCATACTGTTACGTGTAAGTCACGGCGGCAGCAGCAAAGAAACCGTTATTCCTTTAAAAAAAAAAAAAAAAAAAGAAGATTTTTTTGCTGTCCCATCTTTTGTGCCACCTCAGTGGCAGTGCACCCACGCCGCTCATTCCGACACCCCCGTCCACAGCCACAGCCTGGTCGGCTTTGCCGCAGCCCCGGCACGGCAGAGTCAATAGTAAGTCGTCAAAAGGCAACCCACTGGAGGAGACACTGCGCTGCTGCCGAGTCACTTCGGTGGTGTTCAGTGGGGCCTGCTCTGATCTAACATATGCAGGACACCACCTACTAAGCCCCTACTGACGACAATAATTGCTTAGTCGCGAAGTCGGCATGAGTGAGCTCTCCCTCCGGAGGGCGCCACCACGTCCGTCCAGCGACAGCCCCCATGGACTTGCTGATACGTGACCCCGACGGAATCAAACCAAGGTCACAGACGTGGAGAGGACATCAAAACTGAGGTCACCATGAGAGCAGGGCATGAAGGGCCACAGAATTTGAGACTTCTTTTTTAAAGCTGATCGATGAGAATGAGGATGATGAAAATGATGCTACGGATTTCCATTTCGGACTGAGTCTGCATGACAGGGCTGTACTCTACGCTTCCTTTCATGATATATCGCGGCGTCAACCAGGCCTGAGATATACACACACCTGTAGTGATGTTCAGAAAATGTGAGCATCACTCTCAGAAACGCATCCATTCAGTGGATGAAACTCGACTGTGTGGTCCCAGTCTTCCCAACTGAGCCCGTAGCAAAACTCAACTCTGGGTAGGAGCCGGTCGGGGCAGAAAAATCCCACATGACTCTGATGAGAAATCGAATCCACGATCTCCCAGCCGAGAGTCCGCGACGCTAACCACTTCGCCACGGCGGCTGGTCTGTTATTTTCTTTATTGTTATAACTGTCACCTCCATGTCTAGTTACTTGTGATCTGCTACATACGGACTGTCCGTTGTAAGCAAAACAATCAGTTGCTTTTTAAGTATTTGCACAGTATTTTTGAACGCTGACTTTGAATACAGGGATCTCGATTGTGCGTATCTGATTTTTTTTGCTTTTTCTGTGCGTTGTGTCTTCTAAAGATATGCCTTCTTCTTGATATGTTCAGTATGATGCTGCTTTATTGTTAAGAAACGTTTATGTTATCGTGTCGTAGTTGCTGGGAATGGTGGTTCAGCGTGGAAACTTCCAAAATATGGAGATTTAATTTAGGTTTAAGGAATAAAACAGTTTCTCCAAGACGAACTTTCCACGAACAAAACAAAGAAACAAACAAAAACAAAACAAAACAAAACAAAAAGCAACAACAACAACAAAACCTTTTCACATTATTTGACCTCCATAATGGCATAGACTGTAACGGTTGACAGCTGTGAGCTGTGGCAGCCCCGGCGAGTGTTTCCCAACTACTGTGAACAGTCAGCCAAGGCTGACCCTCCTCTCCCGGTCTCTTTCGCATCTTCATAGGAAATAAGGAGGACTGACATGCTGGAGAATTACGAAGGATGGGAAAGCCATTGTGACAGAACAATCACCAACCTACCTTTTGCTGACGTCATTTTGGGCTGGCACTGGTGAACGAGACTTTGCCCGTCTTGTTTTGTGGCTGGACAGAACAGCTCGGACGTACCTGAAAACAACAGCATCATCTTAGAAGAAGATTTACTATTTTGCCGAACGAAAGAGACAGACAAATCACAAAACAAAACGCGATGCGTTTCGACCTCTTTGGTCTCCTCCGGGGAAGACAAGCAGCATTCAATACCATGAAAACGAACGAGCAATCACTAATCTCCTCAAACTGAGCGGAATGGAACAATTTTTGACGAGATAAGTGTCTTGTGCTTTGTTTGAGTGGATGCAACAATTTTTGACGAGATAAGTGTCTTGTGCTTTTGTTTGCCTCTTTCGTTCTGGCACTGGGAACAGTAAACTTTTGTTGAGTGTTTCTGCAGTTTTGTCGCTGGACAGAATTAGCTCGACGTAAGGCATGGAAATCAGTGGCATCAAAAGAAAAAGATTTCTAGAATCGAACCTCAAGAGACATGAAATCACAAAACAAAAACGCGATGCGTTTCGACCTCTTGTGGTCTCCTCCTCCGGGGAAGACAAGCAGCATTCAATACCATGAAAACGAACGAGCAATCACTAATCTCCTCAAACTGAGCGGAATGGAACAATTTTTGACGAGATAAGTGTCTTGTGCTTTGTTTGAGTGGATGCAACAATTTTTGACGAGATAAGTGTCTTGTGCTTTGTTTGCCTCTTTCGTTCGGCGAACAGTAAATCTTTTGTTGAGTGTTTCTGCAGTTGCCTCGCTTTGAAATTAGCTCTGACGTAAGGCATGGAGATCAGTGGCGAAAAGAAAAAAAAAATCAGAATCAACCTCAAACACATTGAAAGAGACAACAACAATCAGGGTCAACCCCAAACACGCTGAAAAAAGACAACAATGAGGATCACCCTACACACACTGAAAAAACGACAACAATCAACTTCAACCCCAAACACATTGAAAAAAAAAAACAATCAGGATCACCCCAAACACACTGAAAAAAGACAACAATCAGGGTCAACCCTACACACACTGGAAAAAGACAACAACACTCAGGATCAACCCCAAACACATTGAAAAAAATAACAATCAGGATCAACCCCAAACACACTGAAAAAAGACAACAATCAGGATCAACCCCCCAAACACACTGAAAAAAGACAACAATCAGGGTTAACCCCAAACACATAGAAAAAAGACAACAATCAGGATTAACCCCAAACACATTGAAAAAAAGACAACAATCAGGGTTAACCCCAAATACACTGAAAAAAGACAACAATCAGGGTTAACCCCAAACACACTGAAAAAAAGTCAACAATCAGGGTTAACCCCAAACACACTGAAAAAAAGACAACAATCAGGGTTAACCCCAAACACTGAAAAAAACATGGAAGTGGAAAGCCAGAAACGTCAACCAGTCAATGGCACGCGAGTGAATAGGCAGAAAACCAAACACAGAAGAAAAGAACAGCAAAACACTTGTCATTTGTACATTTGAATACCTTCGGCGCGCAGGGTTGGGGTCCCCTTTTGTACGTGGTCCCCAGATTCCCTCCGTCCCCATGGTGTGATAGAGAATTGATGGTGTGCGTTGTTTGTTTTCCTCTCAAGGACAAGAGGGGACGTCCGGTTCCAGCATCTTCTGTGAAATATTCAAGGTAATGGCTGCCTGTAACCCTCTGCACTCTCTCTCTCTCTCTCTCTCTCTCTCTCTCTCTCTCTCTCTCTCTCTCTGTCTGTGTGTGTGTGTGTGTGTGTGTGTGTGTGTGTGTGTGTGTGTGTGTGTGTGTGTGTGTGTGTGTGTGTGTGTGTGTGTGTTGTAAGCTGGAGGGTGTTAATCATTAGTGTGTTTCGCTTCGTTTACTTGTCTGTTTGTTTTTTTTGCCCTGTTCCTGTCCATACTCCTTTGATCTGTCTTGACAGTCCTGACAGCACAGGCGCTTGATTTCATTTGTCAGGTAGTTGACAGCACAGGTGCTTGATTTCATTTGTCAGGTTGTTTACAGCACAGGCGCTTGATTTCATTTGTCAGGTAGTTGACAGCATAGGCGCCTCATTTCATTTGTCAGGTTGTTGACAGCACAGGCGCTTGATTTCATTTGTCAGGTTGTTGACAGCACAGGCGCCTCATTTCATTTGTCAGGTTGTTGACAGCACAGGCGCTCGATTTCATTTGGCAGATTGGAATAATTCCAAACATCAACAGCAAACTCAGTTTGCTGTGTCAGATTATGGGTGTAATTCTGAGAGGTCATTTTGTTTTTTTTTGTTTTAAATCACAGATGACAGCAAGCGAGCGAGGGAGAGACGGAAAGAATTAGTTCTCAAAACGTGAACACCCGTTTAAAGGATCAGTCCAAGCATTAGAAAATATTTTTATGAATTTCTTTTGTATTTCTCTCCAGCTGAACGTCATCGACAAATACTTTCCATCCCTTGTTGAGAAAGTCAACCAAGCAGTGCTGCAAACGCTGCAAACGAACAATATGACGAAAAATGACGTTGTCGTCATTACTGACGTCATTCAGCAGATCATCGCCAGTGCAGACCGTATTTCAACAGAGGTGGGAAGCATTCGTGTGTGTGTGTGTGTGTGTGTGTGTGTGTGTGTGTGTGTGACACTGTTTTTCTTCTGCGTTTTTGATAAACGGGACCCTGAGGCTGACATTAACCCTTACAGTGCTGAGCCTGGCTGATAGCAAAAGAGACTACTATGAATAGGTGTTAACCCCTACAGTGCTGAGCCTGGCTGATAGAAGACACTACTATGAATAAGTGTTAACCCTTACATTGCTGAGACTGGCTGATAGCAGAAGAAACTAATATGAATAGGTGTTAACCCTTACAGTGCTGAGACTGGCTGATAGCAGAAGAGACTAATATGAATAGGTGTTAACCCTTACATTGCTGAGACTGGCTGATAGCAGAAGAGACTAATATGAATGGGTGGGAAAAAGAAAGGAACTCTGTACTTAGCACGTTTTTTTTTTTTTTTTTTTGTTTTTTTTTTTTTTTTTTTTTTGTTTTTTTAAATAAGTTTAAATACAAGCTTGTTCGACTGATCAAATGAGACACAGGCCTTTGGCCTTATAAAGTAATTCGGATAATATCGTATGTAATGTATTGTATTGAAACGAAATAAAGGGAAGACCACTCGCCAATCATCCGAAAACGTTGGCTCAAACTTTAACATTTGTTCTTTTTTTTCTTTTCTTTACTTTTTCGTTAATCTACAGGTTGCGGTACAGACCACCACCATAAAAAGAAACACCCAAACACACACACACACACACACACACACACACACACACACACAATCAGTCAATCAAAACCAATCTGGCCAGCGTAGTTCGCTCGCTCAGTGATCCTTCACACCATCACCACCTTTCTCCCCACCCACCCTGTTAATCCCCCCCTCCCCCACCCCCCTTCTGCACAGTGATCCTTCACACCATCACCACCTTTCTCCCCACCCACCCTGTTAATCCCCCCCCCCCCCCCCCCCCCCCCCTTCTGCACAGTGATCGTCCCACACCATCACCACCTTTCTCCCCACCCCCCCCTGTTAATTCCCCCCCCCCTCCCCCTTCTGCACAGTGATCCTCCACACCATCACCACCTTTCTCCCCACCCACCCTGTTAATCCCCTTCCTCCCCCCCTCCCTCCTGTACAGTGATCCTCCACACCATCATCACCTTTCTCCCCACCCACCCTGTTAATCCCCTTCCTTTCCCCCCCCCCCTCCTGTACAGTGATCCTCCACACCATCACCACCTTTCTCCCCACCCACCCTCTTAATCCCCTCCCCCCTCCCCTCCTTCTGCACAGTGATCCTCCACACCATCACCACCTTTCTCCCCCCACCCACCCTGTTAATCCCCTTCCTTTCCCCCCTCCTGCAGTGATCCTCCACACCATCACACCCTTTCTCCCCACCCACCCTGTTAATCCCCTTCCTCCCCCCCCCCCCTCCCTCCTGTACAGTGATCCTCCACACCATCACTACCTTTCTCCCCACCCACCCTGTTAATCCCCTTCCTCCCCCCCCCCCCTACCTCCTGTACAGTGATCCTCCACACCATCACCACCTTTCTCCCCACCCACCCTGTTAATCCCCTTCCTTTCCCCAGTCCTGGACCAGTTCTCTGCCTCAGCGTTGCACAGGTAGCCCTCATTGCTTCCATCACCATCAGGCAGCTCACCACAGGAGACACTGCACTGCTGCTGAGTCGTTGTGGTGGCGGTAAGAGGTGCCTGTTAGCAGGAAACACGGGTACCTATCCCCCAGTAATTAAAAAGAAAATAATTGCTCTGTGGCGAAAATTGCGTTAGTTCGCACACGTTTTTTTTTTTTTTTTTTTTTTTTTTTTTTTTTTCCGGAGGATTTTCAACATCAAGTCCATTCAGCAACTACCTCCATGAACTCGCCGACACAAGATGTACAAACTCAACACAGGCATGGATGTGAGGGGATGTCAATACTGAAGTCACCACGAGAGCAAGACAATAAAAGCCTCAACGACTACGGGATTTAGACAGGTCACTCAGCTAGGAGTAGCACTTACTTGGAGCTTTCGACAGACCTCCGTCTGTCTTCGTCAGCGGTGGTGTTGCTACTGGGTGAACTTGAGTTCAGTGCACACGACCACGGGTCGAACCCTGGTCATGTGACTGAACAATGAGGGTGTTATACACCGATGGCAAGGTGTGTCCGCCCCGGTCCCGGTTGAGCGTGGGGTTGTTTGCGGCAGTATGTACAGCCTCCTTCACCCCACGCTGAAACCAGCTTTTGTCACAGCCTCATAATCTGAAATACTTGCGATAACGATCAATGCGCAGTTACGAGAATAATGCTATGTAACTCTGTCTTGGTTTGAGACTGATCAGGTGGGAATCTATTCTATGTTTCCTTTCATAACTTACCTGAGTCAGCCAGTCCCGAGTGATGCAAACACCTGCAGTCTTGAGTCAAGACATTTTAGCAAGAGTCTCTAGGGACGCACATCCGTTAAGTGGATAGAACTAGACTGTTTGCTTCCAGTTTTGCCCTCTGACCCG
>JADBJO010001671.1:257500-292500 GCA_016801955.1 Conus betulinus
CGAATGTCCACAAAACCAGAACGTGGCGATTTCATGGCGGATCTTCGGGTCGCATGGCATGGCTCATCTGGAAACTGACACATATACAAATTCATAAATAATATATTTTCACTTTTTTTTTTTTGTCTGCCGAGTAGTGCTAAAGGATGAAGTTAAAAGTAGATGAATGGTGAAAATTAGCGTTAAAAAAAAAAAAAAAAAAAAAAAAAAAAAAAACGGAATCCATGAAGTAGCGTTTTAACCTGCTGCTATCCCGTTAACCTGCACGCGCGCGCGCATAAGCACACCGCCTCCCTCCCCTCCACGCGCGCGCGCATAAGCACACCGCCTCTCTCCGCTCCCCGCGCACAACCCCCCCCCCCCCCCACACACACACACACACACACACACACACCCTCTCCCCTTCCCCTACATATGTGAGCGTGCTCAACTCTACGAATCCCCTGATAATTTTCTTTCGTATCCAGACGGCTGTAACCCTGCTATTGTTAATTCACACGGCTGGATGAACTTCAATCTTTCACCTTGTGCTATGGTTAATTCACACGGCAGGATGAACTTCAATCTTTCACATTGTGCTATGGTTAATTCACACAGCAGGGATGAACTTCAATCTTTCACACACAATGTGCTATTGTTAATTCACACCGCAGCATGAACTTCAATCTTTCTCATTGTGCTATGGTTAATTCACACGGCAGGGTGAACCTCAATCTTTTACATTGTGCTATGGTTAATTCACACGGCAGGGTGAACTTCAGTCTTTCACATTGTGCTGTGGTTAATTCACACCACAGGATGAACTTCAATCTTTCACATTGTGCTATGGTTAATTCACACTGCATGGTGAACTTCAGTCTTTCACATTGTGCTATGGTTAATTCACACGGCAGGGTGAACTTCAATCTTCCACGTTGTGCCGTGGTTAATTCACACGGCAGGGTGAACTTCAATCTTCCACGTTGTGCTATGGTTAATTCACATGGCAGGGTGAACTTCAGTCTTTCACATTGTGCTAAGCTTAATTCACACGGCAGGGTAAAGTTCAATCTTTCACACTGTGCTATGGTTAATTCACACACGGCAGGGTGAACTTCAATGTTTCACGTTGTGCTATGGTCAATTCACACCTCAGGATGAACTTCAATCTTTCACATTGTGTTATGGTTAATTCACACGGCAGGGTGAACTTCTGTCTTTCACATTGTGCTATGGTTAATTCACATGGCAGGGTGAACTTCAATCTTTCACGTTGTGCTATGGTTAATTCACACAGCAGGATGAACTTCAATCTTTCGCATTGTGCTATGGTTAATTCACATGGCAGGGTGAACTTCAGTCTTTCACATTGTGCTATGGTTAATTCACACTGTAGGGTGAACTTCAGTCTTTCACATTGTGCTATGGTTAATTCACACGACAGGGTGAACTTCAGTCTTTCACATTGTGCTATGGTTAATTCACACTGTAGGGTGAACTTCAGTCCTTCACATTGTGTTATGGTTAATTCACACTGCAGGGTGAACTTCAGTCTTTCACATTGTGCTATGGTTAATTCACACGACAGGGTGAACTTCAGTCCTTCACATTGTGCTACGGTTAATTCACACGGCAGGGTGAACTTCAATGTTTCACATTGTGCTATGGTTAATTCACATGGCAGGGTGAACTTCAGTCTTTCACATTGTGCTATGGTTAATTCACACGGCAGGGTGAACCTCAGTCTTTCACATTGTGCTACGGTTAATTCACACGGCAGGATGAACTTCAATCTTTCACATTGTGCTATGGTTAATTCACATGGCAGGGTGAATTTCAATGTTTCACATTGTGCTAAGGTTAATTCACACGGCAGGGTGAACTTCAATGTTTCACATTGTGCTATGATTAATTCACACGGCAGGGTGGAATCTTTCACATTGTGCTATGGTTACTTCACACGGCAGGGTGTGAACTTCAATCTTTCACATTGTGCTATGGTTACTTCACACGGCAGGGTGAACTTCAATCTTTTCACATGTGCTATTGTACTTGCGTCCTCCCTCTCCCTCCCCCTCCCAATCTCAACCTCTAATCCCTCCAGGTTTTTCCCCAATCCCCCCTCCACCCCTTTTCCGCCCCCCTCTCTCTCTCTTTTCCTTTCTCTCTGTGTCTGTCCCTGTCCTCCATCTCCTGCCTGCTCTACCTAAAAACCCCTCCCCCCCTCCCTTCTCTCTGTTACCCCACTGTTCCTCTTCCTCCCTACTGCCATTGTCTCCCCTTCCCTGCCTTCCCTTTCTCTCCATCCCCCCCCCCCCCCCCCCCCCCTTCTTTCTCTGACACCTTCTCATACGACATTGTGGGTTTAATGTCATATTGTTAGTATATAGGCTTCTACAATTAAACGGTTGTAAACAACAACAACAGCAAGAACAACAACAATAACAACAACACCAACACCACCAAAAAAAAACACGGAATGTTATTTCTTCGTATAAAACATTAGAAAACGAATAATTTATTTGAAGTGATTTTGCTTTGTATGATCTTGTCACTTGTTTTTGTTGTATGCTTGTCCCATTCGGGGGGGGGGGGGGGGGGTCGAGGCTGTGGAAATTTAACGTCTACATTGGAATCTCTCACCCCATCCTCTTCATCTTTTTTTTCCTGTCACTTTCTGTCCCAGGATGGGTGTGAGGGGTCAGAGCCACAGCACGGACGCTGCATGTTCTGGAACTGGTCGGTGTCTGTGGGACAGGGGGCGTGGTCAGAGGAGGGGTGTGGCCACACGGTAGTGGAGAGCCAGGTTGTGTGTGTGTGTCAGCATCCTCATCCTACAGCCCTGCTGAAGGTCAGTGTGTGTGTGTGTCCAGGACAGGGAGAAATCGTGATGGTCTTGCTTAAGTGCACTAGTTGATGTATTATTAGTCAGGCTTAACACACCAGGATTATCTCTGCACTCATGCACGCATATGCGCACTCATACACCCACCAAATATTCACTCTCTCTGGGAATGAGATGTCATGCATTCATTTCTCTCCTAGCACGACTGAGAACACGAAATACGGTTTCTGTGCTACTCATGATTACATATGAAAAATCCAATTACACAGAAAAAAATGATCAAAACATGAAAGGTCAAGGCTTCCTAATCTCGGGTTATAATAAAATGGCTTCTTACCTGGCCAGGTTTCCACACACACACACACACACACACACACACTCTCTCTCTCTCTCTCTCTCTCTCTCTCTCTCTCTCTCTCTCTCTCTCTCTCTCTGGGGGTGATGGTGACGCCCCTAGTTTGGCACCAAGTTTCAGGACTGGGTCTCCGTGGTCGTCGCTGGGAACACGACGTAGAAATCTTCTTCTTTGTCTCTTTCACTCACCTCTGGGTTTCGAACTCGGTCTTTCTTTCTCAGCTTGTCTTTTACGCCTAAAGCCTTGCTCTCACTTCTTTCGCCCAGACCACGTTTCTTTCAACTCTTCTCTGTCCTGCTCACCCTTCTCTCTCCTCTCTCTCCTCTGTTCTGCTCTCTCTCGTGGTGTGTTCTCCTCCTCGCTCTCTTTAGTGTTGTTCTCCCCACAGTTTATATAGGGATGGACACAAAGGATTTCCCTTTGGGCCATGCCTTTGTCCATGTTGCCTCTCCACCACCTTGCTCACAAGTACACTGAATTCCCCTCTCGCTCCATTCTTCCACTCATCAGCATTTACACACACCCCTACCAAAACTGCGTAGCAAACAACCACTTCGCACCAAACGGACATCGACATTTCCCACCGACTCCTAGAACCACTTTAACACAGTAATTATCCTTAGAGAAAGCTACGACAAACAACGTCCGCACGCATTCAACTAGCCTGACAAAGCATCGACACAGTGCCTCATGGCAATACCAAATGAACAAGCCCAAGACTCCTGTTCTTTAAAGTCTGTTACAAAGCAACTTCAGCTGACTTGAGTTTTTAGCGCCCACTCGATGCTCCGAGGTCCTAGTGGTTAAAGTTTCGTCGCTTTCGCTCTTGGGAACGTTCGAACTCGGGAGGGACCCTAACTACCTTAGGTTCCGTCTATCACCTGACCACTTCAGCTTCCTTGACACAGTTCGAACGTATGCGCTAGGCGAGTGCGTACTGCTAATCAGTCCATTACCCATTTCTCCACTCTGCGTAGCATTCTTTTCCTCTAAAGCGCTTAAGGCCCTTTGTAAGAGGTTTCGTTGCCTTGAGAGTGTGTGAGTGCGCGCGCGCGTGTGTGTGTGTGTGTGTGTGTGTGTATTCGCTGCTTGTGTTCATGCGTGCACATTTCCGGGTAGTCACGTCTGAATGCACGCACGTGCATGTGCACGAACGTAACTTTTATTTTACTGCCTTTGTGGTCCTTTCAGTTGTGTTTATTCTGGTAAATCATCATACCTTTGTTGTTACAACGTGCCCTTTTTCATGCAGTCAGGCAGAGTAGAAACTGCACTGAAAACACACTAGTTGTCCGTTCTGCAAATACGTGTATACTTATTGGGCCATCTTATTAATCCTGACGACACCATCATGGTATCTTTTCTCCTCTTACTTTTTTTTCCCCGATTCTTCTCATTTTGAGGATGACACATCAGGCGGACTAGTCTGAGCTGTAAGCACGACATTACTTCTAATTGGCCTTAACAGATGTTGCTTTTAGCACGCCATATAGCTCTAGTTGGCTTTGACAGAAGTTGCTTTTAGCACGCCATAGTTCTAGTTGGCCTTGACAGATGTGTTTTCCGATGTAATGAATTGTTGTAGGCAACTGCATACGCGTGGTGTTGAAAGGTGTTCTTTCAGATCTATGAATTGTTGCATTCACGTGGTGTTGTGTTCGTTGCTTTTTCACCGATCTCTTGGTGTCTACGGGCTGACGGCCTCGGTACGGCTCTGTGGGATCGGCTGGGCTGTGGTGAATCTGAGACCCGTTGGAACCGTTGTCATTACCGTTGTTGTTGTTGTTGTTGTTGTTGTTGCCTTCGTTGAGGAGGTCACGGTTTCAGCCCATCCGTTGGTAGGTTGGTTGGTTTGACCGACATCAGGATGACGTAAAAACTAGTGAACCAATTGTCATCACCAATGGCAGAAAGGAGCAAGGACGAATCCATCACCTTTTTTTTTTTGAAATGCAGATCCGTGATAATAATCATTTATCAATATATTGATAATATCTATGCATGTTTTGACAGAATACTGCAACTTTCAAGTGATATGACTATGAAATTTTATATTTTTATTATCTACACCCCCCCCCCCCCCCCTCCAGTAAGTAAAAAAAAAAAAAAAAAAGAAAATGAATGCATAGGCGATAACTCTTTCAGTTCATGCCTTCTCTTTCAAGTGATAAAAACTATGACATTTTATATTTTTACTATCCATCCCCCCCTCTCCAAAAAATGGGGGGGGGGGGGGGGGGGAAGAAATGCATAGGCGATAACTCATTCAGTTCATACCTTCATACTAGTAAATTCTTCTCCTGGCAGGAGAGCATTTTTGTTTTCTCTAATGAACTGAGCCATAGGATGATAATCCAGGATGTGTTCCACCTTGAGAGTTGTGTGGTGTCCTCAGTGGCCTTCTAGTGGGTGATCTTTGTGTTGGCTAGTATGACAGACTTCAAGACCACAGCAGGGGTCTGCGGTCTCCCTAGCTCCGTTGTGGTTGGTGACCTTTGTGCCGGTTGTTGAGGCAGACCTTAAGACAACAGCAGAGGTTTGCGGCCTCCTTAATCCTTTGTGGTTGGTGACATTAGTGTGGGTTGTTGTGGCAGACCTCAGGACAGCAGCGCAAGAGAAGCAGAGTGCACACTGTGACCAGAGTCAGTGTAGCCTTCACCGTCACCAGTCTGGGCGTCTGCTGCATTTTCTGCCTGGTTGTCAGTGTGTGTGTGTATGTGTGTGTGTGTGTGTGTGTGTGTGTGTGTGTGCGTGTGCGCGCGCGCGCGTGTAACGCATGTATGTGTGTGTGTGTGTGTGTGTGTGTGTGTGTGTGTGTGTAAGGGAGAAAGGAAAATGAGGGAAAGACAAAAAATGATAAGTACAGAAAAGGAGAAATGAAAAAGAAGTAAAATGTACAAGAATGGAAAAACCAAAGTAGGAAATACATACCCTGAAGAGTAAGAAACGAACAAAAAGCGTAAGAAAAAAAAAAGACCAAGAATAGAAAGAAAGAAAAGAAAGGAAAAGAAAGAAAGAACCGTTTATCATCAACCATCTTGGGCGGTTACCCATAGTAAAATACAGTTCTGAAGGCTGTGCCACAGTGTCTCACTCATACAAATAATCATGATAGTCACGTCTGTCTCATTATCATTGAGTCTGATTCGAGTTCTGTAAGTAGGTGTTGCTACAACGTTGTACGGGTCTGGGCCTTTTTTTTTAACCTCAGCAGGATGTAACAGCCAATCAGAGCACAATTTGACCGACCCTCCAGCGCGGAATTCAATGAATGTGCGAAACGGCGAGCACACACTGCCAAGTTCTCGTGGACTGACATGAGCCGTATCACGGGCACAGAGCTACACGGAACGTCGAACTTCCACAGTACAAAGAGGCAATCGTGCGACAATAATTGTACATCACACACTTCTGAGTAGAGGTAGTGATGTGACAACGTACACTGTAACATGACATGCTGCACTTATTGTAATTATGATAATAACAACATATGTATATAGCGCCTAGCCAAAGGCTCAAGGCACTGGCAATCCACACTCTCGTGTACACAACGGGCTCCCCACCTGCGTAGTGCCGACTAATTTCCTTACTTCCTTCATTCTTTAAATTTCTCACGCAGGGTGCATGCTATGTGTAACGTGTCATCCATACCACCGGCCAAACTGACACTCTTCCGAAAGTTGGTGATGGGACTTTACGTGTGTGCAAGATGTTATGCGTGTGCGTTCACACACACGCACCTCGGTTTACAGTCTCATTCGAAGGACTATACGGGGAATGGAGCCAGAACCAAAGTTATGTCCGATGGAAAAATCCTTCTTTACCAAAACGGTCCGGCGGAGATTCGAACCCGCAACCCCAGGATCACTAAGACTATGAGTCCGGTGCTCTACCATTGAGCTATTCCAGCCCCAGACAGAAGTGCCTCCAGATGATCCGAGCAAATCGTCTGACTTGATCAGCCAATGCAGTCTGGCTCTTCTCACGTTCCGCAGTATGGCCCTCCGACAGCAGATGCACAGGCCATGTGTTGTTCATGTGGTTATCTGCCTGTGAACTTGTCAGTGAGCCAGTCGTTCGGTTGCTTAGTCCGTGTGTATGAATCGGTATGTCGATATCGGTTGGTGCGTTCGTAGACCTGTAGGTAAGAGTGTTAGTTTTGCTTAGCTGATTGGTCGATTGTAGTCGGTCGACTGGTCAGTAGATTAATCGGCCGTCAACTTGTTGGCTGCGGGGTAGGTTACTGATTTGTTGGTAGGGTGTGTGTGTGAAAGAAGCGGAGGAAAAAAAAAACTTGTGACCGAAGATACGAGAGACAGACAGACAGACAAACAGACGGTACTATTTGGCTTTTAAAAATCCAACCGTCAACGAAAACAAATTGCCGAAACAGTAACAAGAGATTTGTTTCTTTGACAGAGAAATGACAACATCCCACACAAGGCGATTTTATGAATACAAAGTGAGAAAGAGATCACTACGTAGAGAGAGAGAGAGAGAGAGGGGGGAGAGAGAGAGAGAGAGTTGTTTCCCTTCATCCCACTCCTTCCCCGCTACTTTTTCTCCGCAGGAGACAGAGACAGCTCAAAGACCGTGAACACAACCATCACCGCCAGCTACAACAGCCACAGCGACGGCAGAAACAGCGTCAACAGTGGGCAGTCGTCGTTGAAATCCTGTGCACGCTTTTCGGAGAGAGTGTCTTTTTGATACTCGTAAATCACCCAGGTAAAACACCATTCTTTCTCTGCCTCTCATCCCGCACACCATGGCCAGGGTCACCTTCCACACACCCAAACGTAACGAACGTTGGATGTCGAAAAATGGTTCCATCAACACGAAGAACTGCAAGACCCAGCGACCGAAAGATCTGGTTTCAAGGCTAACGAAACGGCACACGTTCTTTGTGTTTTGACCATTACGTTGTCCATGGTTGACTGCACCAATAACCAACACTCTCGTTTCCCCATAGATATGTAGTGGGGCCCTACACATCTATGGTTTCCCCAATCTGTTAGAAAGCCAACGCTCACAGTTTTGTGCTGATCTGCCTATGCCGCGTCCTCTGCCAAGGTCAGCCAGCTTTGTTGTTTTCGATGAGCGTTTTTGGGGGCCACAAATACCAGACTTCAGTGGCCAGTTGTCGGTACTGTTTGGCAGATCAGTTCAGCTCATCTGGTTTATGGCACGGCCGATCACGAAGGGCTGTATCAGAGCTGTCACCTCACTTTACTCACTCTAGGTCGCACACACTCACACACACACACACACACACACACACACACACACACACACACACACATAGAAAGCCTTGCAAAAACGTTCAAAAAACAAACAGAAGAAATTGGCTTGGATTACTACTTGGGACCCAGGTGTTCCAGATAAATCAAGTATATAATAAGAATCAATCTGAAGTTGTTGTACAAAAACCCAGACAATTTGAAAATGTTTCCGAAAAAGTCTATCATTGCAGGAAGCAGGAGAACCAAAAACTTAGGTGAAATATATAAACCATCAGTCCCAAAACGTACTCAGCAACATGGCCCTGAAAACAGTAGAGGATTGTTTAAATGTGACAAGAAGTGTGACACGTGTGTACATTCCATAGACACTACATGTACATTCCATAGACACTACATCTTTTAAGTCACGCTGGGATGGGAGAAGGTGGAACATAAAGTCTCATCTGAACTGCACCACACCTAATGTAATTTATATGATTCAGTGCAAATTACATCAAGATATGTTGGTTCAACAGTAAATTTGAAAATGAGATGGGCGAATCATAAAAGGATGTTAAACTTTGTAAGACAAAAAAATGTACAGTTGCATCACATGTGGCAAGTGAGAAGCATCCAGAAGATCAGAATATTATGCTCCTGAACATTATACCAGTGGAGCATGTGTGGACAACAGAAAAATTGCTAGAAAGAGAACTGTATTGGCAGGCTGATTTGGGCACATTGTCAACGGGAGGGAATGAAAGGAAAGATTTCGCTTCAGTTATGAAAAAGAGAATTCAGTTATGAGGGAGTAGAGGGGGTGGAGAGTTGAGATGGTCCCTATCACTTGCTGGGAGGGGGGGGGGGGGTGGGGGTGTGGAGGGGAGAAGCGGCGGAGGAGGGGGAAGTATGATAGAGTGTATTATATTATGAAAAATCTAAGATGAATCCAGATAGGATGTATAGGATTTTTTTAAATGCATTTTAAAAAATTATTATTAGAATAATGATGATATTTTGTGCTTACTGTAATTCTAAAATATGCTTTTTTTTTTTAAAGTACCAATGAATGTTTTCTTAATTACTGTTGGTTTGAGGTATATATATATATATGTGTGTGTGTGTGTGTGTGTGTGTGTGTGTGTGTGTGTGTGTGTAAACACGGTTACGATATGACTACCTTCAAGGCTGGTTTAAACACGGTCATATACGGGAACAGTCTCACAGTGGTAACCTCGGACGTCTGTCCGAGGAGTGACGACGATGATGACAACGACAACGACGAAGAAGAGGAGGTTAGGGAGGTAAAGGACACAAGAAGAAGAAGGAGAAGAAAGAAGTGACGACGACGACGACCACAACAACGAAGAGGAGGAGGATAAGGAGGTAAAGGAGGAGGAGGAGGAGGAGGAGAAGAAGAAGAAGAAGAAGAAGAAGAAGAAGAAGAAGAACAGCAACAACAACAACAAACACAACAACAACACAACAACAACAACAACAACGACGACGAGAAGAAGAAAAAAAATCAACTTGACCTTATCTGACTTTTCGAGCTCATCACACATTCACACTTGACCCTGACCTTTCGACCTGACCCTCTGACCTGACCTCGTGCAGACGACCCCAATGTGTGCGGACTGGCGGTCCTGTTGCTCCACTACGTGCTCCTGTTCACCTTCCTCTGGGCCCTGCTCCTCAACGTCCTGGTCTGTGCGACCCTGCTGGGGAGGAGCGAGGAGGAGAGGAGGAGGGAGGAAGACAAGTTGGAGGAGGAAGAGAACAAAGAGGAGGAGAAGGAGGAGAAGCCAGCCAGTACACTCTGACCCGTTTATCATCAAGGCCATGCTTGGCACGGGCGGTAATGTGGGCATGTGTAGTTCAGTGCATTGTATTGTGTTGTACTGCTTCAGAGTTTTGTATTTGATTAATGTTGTATTGTATATCATTCTGGTGTGCTGCACTGTTTTGAATTGTTGTGTTCCACTTTGTGTTGTGTTATAGCGTGCAGTTTGACATTTACTGTGATACGAATTGTACTCCCATTTACTTACGTTTTTGTACTCCCAGTTCTTACAGAACAGGGAGTACTTTACAATGGTAACGAAAAAATGCTGTCTGCGTGTCTGTCCGTGGTCAAAATGTGTTCCACTCGCTCCAGACAAAACTTCTGGGCCGATCTTTACGAAATTTTGTTGGCATGTTCCATTATGGGTCACGGATGATGCCCGATGTTTTATTTTCCAGAACAGCCGTTACAAACGGCTATAACGGCCCAAAACGGTTTTTCTCTTATGGAATATGTCAGTGACGAAATACATTATGACGCATGTCTGATTGTGACGTCAAATACATTATGACGTATGCTTGGTTGTGACGTTTTTCAGGAAGATGAACTGGGAGTACATTTATATGCTTTGCGTCTGTACTTGTCTTGTATTTCATTTTATTGTACTGCACCGCATTTCGCTGAAGTGTGCTGCTTTTGTACTGCATTGTATGGACTTGTGTTTAATTGCATTGTAGTGTATACCACTGCATTGTGTTATGTAGCGTTGAATCAATTTCATAGCATTGTCTTGGGTTGCATTGTAGTGTATACCACTGCGTTGCGCTATGTAGCGTTGCAATCAATTTCATAGTGTTGTCTTGTGTTGCATTGTAGTGTAGCCTACTGGGTTTGTGTTACATTGTTTTACATTGTGTCGTTTTGCATTGCATGGTATTGTTGATTTACAGTGTACTGCACTGCATCACATCACACTGTTCTACATTGTGCTGTACTGTCCTACATTGTGCTGTACTGTCCTACATTGTGCTGTATTGTCCTATATTTTGCTTTACTGCCCTACATTATACTGTGCTGTCATACATTGTACTGTATTTCATTGCATTACAGTGTACTGCATTGCATCACATCACACTGTCCTACATTGTGCTGTACTGTCCTACATTGTGCTGTACTGTCCTACATTGTGCTGTACTGTCCTACAGTGTGCTTTATTGTTGCACTACAGTGTATTGTATTGCATCACAACACACTGTCCTACATTGTTCTGTACTGTATTGTTGCACTACAGTGTACTGCATTGCATCACATCACACTGTCCTACATTGTGCTGAACTGTCCTACATTGTGCTGTACTGTATTTTTGCAATACAGTGTACTGTATTGCATTACATCACACTGTCCTACATTGTGCTGTACTGTCCTACATTGTGCTGTACTGTATTGTTGCACTACAGTGTACTGTATTGCATCACATCACACTGTCCTACATTGTGCTGTACTGTATTGTTGCATTACAGTGTACTGCATTGCATCACATCACATCACATTGTCCTACATTGTGCTGTATTGCATTACACCACACTGTCCCTCCATTGCACTGTATTGCATCACATCACACTGTCCTACATTGTACTGTACTGTCCTACGTTGTGCTGTACTGTATTGTTGCATTACAGTGTACTGTATTGCATCACATCACACTGTCCTACATTGTGCTGTACTGTATTGTTGCAGTACAGTGTACTGTATTGCATCACATCACATCACATTGTCCTACATTGTGCTGTACTGTCCTACATTGTGCTGTATTGCATTGTTGCATTACAGTGTACTGCATTGCATCACATCACACTGTCCTACATTGTGTTGTATTGCATTTCATTGCATTATATTGCAGTGCATTGTCTTGCATTGTGTTGCATTGCATTGCAATGCATTGTATTATATTGTGTTGCATTGTGTTGTATTGCATTGTTTTGCATTGTAATGCATTGCGTTCTATTGCATTGCATTGTATTGTGTCGCTTTGTGCTGTATTGCTTTGCATTGCATTGTATTGTACCTTGTTGTGTTGTGTCTTGTCGTGTCAATGTGATGTTGGGTTGCGAAGCATTGCATTGGATTGTATGTTATCATGGTATGTTATTTTCTGTTTCTTTGCATTATAACGCATTGTATTGAGTTTTTGTTGTGTTGTGTTTCGTTTCTTGCTTTTCTTGTCACGACAGATTTCTCTGTGAACGAATTGAGCTGATCCTCAGGGGACAGGCGTTGTTGAAGTAAAAGGATGGTAAAATGGCATCTGTTATATTGATGATGATAGTCATTATCATTAGAAGAAGAAAAGTAATGATGATTATGATGACATTGATGGTGATGATGCTAATAACGGTGATGATGATCGTGATTCTGATGAGGGCGCCGAGGACGACGAAAAGCCAGCGTTATGTCCGTGACAATCCGGCTGAAGCAAAACGTCACAATCGAGGTGTCTGTGCTATGTTCACAGGAGTCACGTGCATTCCTGTCGTCTTCAGCCTGCTCCGTGAGGACTACCGCTTCACTGTCATCTGTGGCTTGTGAGTGCTGTCTGCCCTGCTGTCTAGGCCTTCACTGTCATCTGTGGCTTGTGAGTGCTGTCTTGCCTTGCTGTCTAGGTCTGTACTGCCATCTGTGGCTTGTGAGTGCTGTGGTGCCCATCTGTCTAGGCCTTCACTGTCATCTGTGGCTTGTGAGTGCTGTCTTGCCTTGCTGTCTAGGTCTGTACTGCCATCTGTGGCTTGTGAGTGCTGTGGTGCCCATCTGTCTAGGCCTTCACTGCCATCTGTGGCTTGTGAGTGCTGTGGTGCCCAGCTGTCTAGGCCTTCACTGTCATCTGTGGCTTGTGAGTGCTGTCTGCCCTGCTGTCTAGGTCTTGTTTCAAGCGTGTCAAAGTTCTTTTTAGCCATCTATTGTCTACGTGTTGGCACCTGACAGTTGCGTGGGAAAGTTGCTTTTGTCTGTATGGTGCTTTTGCTCCTGTTTGAGGTTGTCTGTATCAGGATGTGACACCTTGTAACAACGTCTTTTGATACTTTGTAACAAACTTCTTTTGATACTTTGTAACAAACTTCTTTTGATACTTTGTAACAAATTTCTTTTGATACTTTGTAACCAGTTTCTTTGTAACGAATTTCGTTGTTGCTCTACTGGACCTTTATGATGTTTTGGGTGCAACCTTTCAGATAAGATCATAAACTGCATGCAGTTGGTAAATTAAAACAAACAAACAAACAAACAAGCAAGCAAAAACAAAAAACAGTATCGACAAAAGAGTTTACCTTCGGAACTCGCTTTTTTTTTTTTTTTTTTTCCTGTTTTCTTTCTTTTTTTTTTTTTTTTTCTTTCTGTCTTTTCTTTTCTTTTTTTTTTTTTTTTTTTTTTTTTTTTTTTTTTTTTTTTTTTTTTTCTTTTTCTTTTTTTTTTTTTTTTTTTTTTTAAAGAAATCCTCTTTAATCGTTGAGTGAAAACACATGACAGTGGGGAGAAGGGAGGAAATACGTCAAAGTGATATGCTGTCCCATGGGGGAAACGTATTCCAGATTGTCCCAAGAGGAAACTGTCATGACCAGACAGTTACACAATACACCACGGCACTACAACACAATACATGCATCAACACAACACAAGGCAAACTTGGCGATTCAACATAACAGTCCCACACAACATAACACTTGGACAACCTGAACATCTCCTTGCTTACCATGGTAAAGCGTTTTAGCGCCGCAGGTTACGCGCTTGAGGGTCTCTGGTTCGAGTCCCAACAGAAAACGCTCAACCAGTGGGGAAGACTGGAACTACACAGTCCGAATTCCTTCTGTTATGGATGCGTTTCTGACAGTGTTGTTGAAACCCTCTGACCGGGAAGTCAGGTACCAGGTGTCTCCATCTCAGGGGCCGGGATACGTCGTTAAAGGAAGCGTAGAGTGCAGCCTGGTCATGTAGTCTCAGACCCAAATGGAACTCGCATTGTGTAATCGACATAATCTTCATTGATCCTTAAAAAAAAAAAAAAAAAAAAAAAAAAACACTATTGATGTAGTTTTTGGTATGAGCGAGGAGATTTAATCAAACACTTTCTGTGGAAGTATGGCATCCTTCACCAACGCAGGTCAGACTTTGAAAAAGTTCTTAAAGGAAAATGTACGTTACCCTCGTACAAAATGAAATTAAAACCTGGTCTTCTTCGGCAGTAGCTCCAACTCTGGAACGGACACCGAGCTTGATTTCGTTACAATGTTGCCAAATCTTACATTTCTGCGTGCAAAGCTTGATTGCCCTCGCATCACAGCTTTCCAGAGACAGTTGAAATGTAGACTGCAATAGAAGATTCAAATGCACATGTCAGTTGCGTATATGCACAGTTCTACAGGTCAAATGCACAAACCAGTTGCACGTATGCACAGTTCCACAGGGACTGGCTGTTTTACGCTGCTTTTGCTGAAAATTTCCGAGCCATGGCAGTCTTTCAGTTTCCTTCTCGCATTGTCTGTGATCATTAACTGCTTGGATTGATCATTTTAGTGCTTGGATTGATCATTTTACTGCTTGGATTGGTCATTTTACTGCTTGAATTGGTCATTTTAGTGCTTGGATTGATCATTTTACTACTGGGATTGATCATTTTAGTGCTTGGATTGGTCATTTTACTACTTGGATTGATCATTTTAATGCTTTGATTAATCATTTTAGTGCTTGGATTGATCATTTTAGTGCTTTGATTAATCATTTTACTGCTTTGATTGTTGCCTGAAGGGTGGTTAGTTTGGCCTGCATTTTTCTTCGGATTCAAAAGGTTCAGTGACCTGATCATTTCAGTTTATTGTGGAATACTTCTAATCCTCTCTCTCTCTCCCTCCCTCCCTTTCTGTCTCTGTCCCTGTCTCTCTCTCCCTCCCTCTCTCTCTCTCTCTCTCTCTCTCTCTCTCTCTCTCTCTCTCTGTAAAGAAATTTGAAAATGTCATCACAGCCATACTGAATTTTTTTTTGTGTTCTGAATTGTTGTTGGTTCCTGTTTTTGCCGCAATTTTTTTTATATCTCTATGTACATGCACAGAGAAAAAAATCAGTCTTAGATCCAAAATCTTAACAGACATTAACATTTTTTATGACTTTGCACCCACAAGCATGCAGGTATTAACGTAACTCATGATAAGTTTTGATGTTATGGATGTGTGTATGTGAAGGATGTTGTTCACATTACTGCGCAATTTCAAGGCCTGGGGTGCGTATTGGGTTAATGCGTCAAGGCATGGAGTCCGTGTTGGTTTAACGCTTCATGGCCTGGGGTGCGTGTTGGTTTAATGCTTCTGGACATGGGGTCCGTGTTGGGTTAATGCATCAAGGCATGGGGTGTATGTTGGGTTAATGCTTCAAGGCTTGGGGTGTGTGTTGGGTTAATGCTTCAAGGCATGGGATGTATGTTGGGTCAATGCTTCAAGACTTGGGTGTGTGTTGGGTTAATGCTTCAAGGCTTGAGGTGTGTCTTGGGTTAATGCTTCAAGGCATGGGGTGTATGTTGGGTTAATGTTTCAAGGCATAGAGTGTGTGTTGGGTCAATGCTTCAAGGCATGGGGTGTGTCTTGGGTTGATGCTTCAAGTCGGGCTTCGGCTAAATGTGAAGAATGTTGTTCAAATTTTCGCGCAATTTCAAGGCCTGGGGTGCGTGTTGGTTAATTCTTTAAGTCGGACGTTGGCCAACTCTCGTCCATCAGACCACTGCTCAAAGCTCTCCTTAAATTTGTTGGCTCGTGTATTCATCTATATATTTATTCTAGATGTAACCTCTGCGCATTGAGACCGTACGGAGTAGCGAATATGGATGAGTCTGTAGGCGGTCATGGCTTGTTGAAGAAAGGGGAGCCGTCAGAAAGGATGCAGAAAGGTGTTTGTGTGCGTTGTGTCAGCTGCTGGCGACACCTGTCCTCCTGCCGCTACACCTTCATACTACCTGTCGGTCTGTTGGTGGGCCTGAACCTGGCGGTGTACCTGGTCATGGCTGTCGGGCCAGGGGCACGCTGTGGACCCAGGGGCAGCCCCGGGACCCGGAGAGGCGGAGGCCACGTCTCTGTGCTGTGTGTCTGCGTGTCCCTCCTGTCCTTCCTCATGATGGGTCAGTCTTTTCCATGTCTGTTGCTCTGTCCGTCTGTCTGTCTGTCTGTCTGCTTGGCTTTCTGTTTGCCTGTCTGCCTGTATCTGTCTGTCTGTGTCTGTGTGTCCCTCCAGACCTTCCTGTTGATGAGTCAATTTCTCCCTGTCTGTTGGTCTGTCCGTCTGCCTTTCTGTCTCTCTTCCTGTTTGTTCGTCTGTCTGGCAGTCTGTCTGTCTGTCTGTATCTGTCTGTCTCCCTGACTTTCTCTTCTTGTATCCGTATTTCTGTCCGTGTTCGAACGTATCTCTGTATTCTCAATATCTCTTTTTTCATCCTCAACTTTCCCTCCCCCCTCCCCCCCACCTTTCCCCCAGCCCCCCTCTACTTCTTTTTCCATCTCTCTGTCTCCATCTCTGTTTGTCTCTTACACACACACACACACACACACACACACACACACACACACACACACACACACACACAAGCGCACATATACATACATATATATATATATATATATATATGTGTATATATATATATATATATATATATATATATATATATATATATATATATATATATATATATATAAAGGCAGACGGACAGACCAACAGCTTGTCACAAAGTCCCCTGAGGAAGACCTGAGGTCGAAATATTGGGAAAAAATTTTATGAGTCTGTTGTTTTTATCTTCATTTTATGTGCGTTTATATATATATATATATATACTTCCGAGATTTTTTCTTTTGGGGGGGAGGGTGGGGGAGGGGGGATAGCTATTCATTGGAGCTTTTCATTGAAATATGCTTACTTGTAGTGGCGTGTGTGTGTGCGTGTGTGTGTGTGTGTGTGTGTGTGTGTGTGTGTGTGTGTGTCCCTCCTGTGGTGGCAGCCGCAAGTTGGTCCTGTCCGTGTTGTTCCTCAGCGAGGAGGACGACGTACCACCAGCTGTTGGCCGTCACCACGGCAGCCCAGGGCGTCCTGCTGCCCTCCACCTCCTGCTGCTCCACGACCACGTCCTGCTGGGGGGTTGGACGCGCTGGTGCCAGGACTGCTGCCCGTGTCTGGCCAGCGGCAGGAAGACAACGGACAGTTCCGGGGACGTTGCCGGGCCTGAGGCAGAACGGAGGGACAGGGGCCACATGGGAGGCTGTTCTGCCTGAACTTTTTGTCCTCACACAATGGACACGGGAGTTATGTCAACATCAACACCGTCTTGAACTTTAGTTGACCTGGCAAGTACTTTAGGCCAGGTGGACTACCAGAAACAAAAGCAGAATATTGACGCAGGAAAAAAAAAAGACCTTTTTTTCGTTTTCTTTTTGCGTCGATGTTCTGGTTTTGTTACTGGCAATCCACCTGACCCCAATGGTGGATGACAGGAAGAAAAGCAGAATATGGACGAAGCAAACGAACAAAGGAAAAGGATTTGGCCTTGACCTGCTCGAAGAAATTCAGAAAGTTGCGCATGAAAAATGTACAAAAGGGGGAGACAAAAAGGACGAAACAAAGAAAGGAAATTTGCATGTTTTTTGTCCTTTTTTATTTCACACTTGTAATCATAAACTACATTTTCTTGTTCTGAACATTTTGTTCCACCAAAAAAAGGGTACACAGACTTCTTGTTTCAACAACAAAAGGTCAATATTTACGTTCAGGAAATTGCCTGGGGTATTCAAAATGCAGTGCCAGTACTCGCCAATAACTTCCATTTTGCAATGTTCACATACGTGGTCATGCGTTTGACTGCCCCAATTGGAGGTTTGAAAACCTGCTTCTGAAATGTACTGTGTGGTACTGTATTGAGATATGTGCCATGAAAACTGAGTATGAAGTGAATGGAAATCTTTGATTAAGTCGAGGATACGCTGACAGTAGTAACTAGAAAACAAAAAGGTAACTTTTGTTCTGACTGGTAATGCTTAAGACCAGAAAGGCTATGCCAAATTTGAATAAATACTACTACTCTATGTTCGTACATTCCTTCTGCTCAGCTGTGGTTGTGTACATATGTGTCTGGTTTGGATACAATGACTAGTGTGGAACCTTTTCCGGAGAGTTTTCACGTTAGTTCTGCCTGCCTCTCATCTGCATGTGTACTACGTGAACAAACACCACAAGTGACATTAGTTTGGAGGTATGAGCATTAGAGAAGTTTTTTTCCAACAGAAACTTCAAATTGTCTGTTGTGAGATGTGTGTGACCATCCTTTACGAAACCAGTGGAAAGTGTAAAGCAAAACAGAGAGCCAGATGATAGGAGTGGTGGAGGTGTGGATGATTCCGCATCCCTTTGTTCTTCACCATGGACTTTAGGAAGACACAGGTTCAACATACTGTAGTGAAAAATGCTTTGCTAAACGCTCTGTCGTTTAGACGCCGTCGCTCTGGCAGTAGAGCTGAAGAGACAGGAAAAAATGAAGGAGAAGAAGAAAAAAATAATAATAAAGGAAAGAAAGAAAAAGAAACGTGGAAGCGTGCGACAGCCATTGACAGCTTATACTATTTAACCTGACAGCTCCCCCCCCTCACCCCTCCCCCCGAACATTATGCACATAACATTGTGCATTGAGGCATATCTCAAATCACGGTGGCATTGCTGTAGATTTACAGGCTGATGGTATATTTCCGTAGCACAAGACTGGTGTTTAATCTTTTGGTGAAAGACGGATAACATTTTGTTTAAAAAAGAAGAAGAGATTCAGTTTCAAAGCATATTCATGAAAATCTCCAATGATAAAACACTGTGCGCCGCGTGAAATGGACTGCATTGCGCGAACAGTGTCAGTACTTTGCTCGGCAGGTCGTGCAGCGTTAGCGAGGGTTGGAACAGACATGGCGGTGATGAACAGTGCTCCAAACGCACATGGCAGGTGCTTGGGTCGAAGCGACACGGCCAATACTTCCAACAACGGGTGTGCACACTTGATGACCTACTTTAACATTTGCACGGTGATACCGTTTCTTGTTCATATATACATACATACATACACCTCTGCCCCTTGATTCGTCTCACACACATTTATTCCTGTCCGTAGGCAAAGGTCTACCAAAGCTCTCTAGTGTTAAAATATCATCACTAATCTCTTCACTGAAGCATGTCTCCGGGGAAAACAAAGCACACGAACGTCTGAATTCGTTGAAATATTCAACATTGGTTCGCAGTTGCTCAAAGTTGTTACAATCTGACGCTGGTCGACAGGCTCGTGCGTTGGTCAGGATAACTGACATGGATCGTATGTTGGTCAGGATAACTGACATGGGTCGTATGTTGGTCAGGATCACTGGTATGGATCGTATGTTGGTCAGGATCACTGACATGGATCGTCGTGTGTTGGTCAGGATCATTGACATGGGTCGTATGTTGATCAGGATCACTGACATGGGTCGTATGTTGGTCAGGATAACTGACATGGATCGTATGTTGGTCAGGATAACTGACATGGGTCGTATGTTGGTCAGGATCACTGATATGGATCGTATGTTGGTCAGGATCACTGACATGGGTCGTATGTTGGTCAGGATCACTGACATGGGTCGTATGTTGGTCAGGATCACTGACATGGATCGTGTATTGGCCAGGATCATTGAGATGGATCGCATGTTGGTCAGGATCACTGACATGGGTCGTATGTTGGTCAGGATCACTGACATGGGTCGTGTGTTGGTCAGGATCATTTGACCAATGGATCGTGTGTGTTGGTCAGGATCATTAAAATGGATCGTGTGTTGGTCAGGATCACTGACATGGACCGTGTGTTGGTCAGGATCATTGACCAATGGACCGTGTGTTGGTCAGGATCATTGACATGGATTGTATGTTGGTCAGGATCATTGACATGGATCGTATGTTGGTCAGGATCATTGACATGGATTGTATGTTGGTCAGGATCATTGACCAATGGACCGTGTGTTGGTCAGGATCATTGACATGGATTGTATGTTGGTCAGGATCATTGACATGGATTGTATGTTGGTCAGGATCACTGACGAAAGGGAGGTGTAAGCGCCATGTACGTGTAAACGCTATTGGCGTGTAAACGCCGGGTTTTTTTTTTTTTTTTTTCATTTGTCTAATTCCTCCTGTCTTGCCTCTTTTGTCTTGTGCGTGTGTTGCTGTGTTAAGTCTCTTAGTATTCAGTGGATTGATGGGTCTGACTTGCCGGTGAAATGTTTCAGGGGAAGGAATGGGATTGATGGGCCCTCGTGCCTGTGCAGTGCTTGAAGTGAAGAAGTGTGTCGCGAGTGTGAACATCCCGAGCATGGCCAGCGTCTCTGCTGTGTTGAACGTGCAGGGCGAAATGGCGATACAGGTCAGATACTTAAACTCTCACAGTCACAGTCACACAAACTTTCAGACTCGCATACACTTGAGAGAGAGAGAGAGAGAGAGAGAGAGCATTTCAACATTCTATTTGTCATAATGACAAAGGACAGGGAACGAAAGATAATCTCAAGCTAAATAATTCATTGAAAATTTTCACACACACACACACACGCGCGCGCGCGCGCGCGCGCGCGCGCACACATATATATAGGCTCAAAGATTGTCCCTTGCATTTTATACTGTTTACATAATGTTTTGGGTTTTTCAGCAACTTTTTTCCTCTGCACACTTTCGTTTTGTTTAATTTTCTACCTTTCGCTGGCTGCTTTGGGGGTGCTGTTAAAAATTCTTTTTTGAACCCTTGGTGGGTGAGAACACCACAGAATTACGGACTTCAGTGTGTCTCTATTTGACGCCAACAGCACGGACACAATCAGTCGTGTCTTCCTGAGGAGTCCCATCCAACGGACAAAAGGTCTAGGAGCAGGCGATACATATAAATCTGCATCCGAGAGAACGACTGTGATGGTTCCCTAATGCAACTGCTGAAGGGTTTTCATATTTAAAACATAGATTTTCCCATTTTATTATTTTTTTTAATCAAATCTTTGCCCAGTCATTATTATAATGATGGAAGATTTGTTAACCTGCATTTGTTTCCCCCCACTATATAATTGTTCAGCATTAGAGAGAGAGAGAGCAAAACACGAAAAGAACAACAAGTTGGCTTTTCCGTTTTCCCAAATTTTCGGCGAGCACAGCTCACCTTCCTCGGGGGACTTTATTGGTCTCGAGCTCACACAGATATTACACATCATTGTGACAGTCACTCAACCTTAAAGAAGAAGAATCACACAGATATTACACATCATTGTGACAGTCATTCAACCAAACAAGAAGAATCACACAGGTACTACACATCATTGTGACAGTCATTCAACCAAACAAGAAGAATCACAGGTATTACACATCATTGTGACAGTGACAGTCACTCCACCATAAAGAAGAAGAAGAAACAGTGAAAAGCATGGAATACAGTCAGCAATACCAGAATACACACCACAACAGGCGTGTGCATATACTGAATGTGTACATGAAATACAATGTGTGAATGGTGTACGTGAAATACAGTGCACAATACCAGAAACACACACCACAACAGGCGTGTGCATATACTGACTGGTGTACATACACCACAACAGGCGTGTGCATATACTGAATGTGTGCATGGTGTACATGCGCACGAGTGAGTGCGAATGTGCCTGTGCTTCTGCATTATTGAATGTGGTATAGTAGCAGTGGGGAGGGGGGGGTGGTAGCAGCGGCAGCAGTAGTAGATGTAGTGGCAGTTGTAGTAGTAGGAGCAGTGGATGTAGTAGTAAATGTAATTCTAGAAACAATGATGATATGTGTGAGCGCGGCTTGTAAATGGGTGGGGCGGGTGTATGGATATGAATAGATGGAAATACATTGCCCCTGAAATTGAAATCACAACAAAGAGGGCGGGTGAAGGCGCTTGGGAAGCGGCGGGAAGGGGAGGGGGGGGAGGTCCTGCAATCCTGTTTTCTCCAATGGAGGTCACCCTGTCTCCACGGGAGTGTCTACATCTCAAAGAGTAGTCCCCCCCCCCTCCCCACCCCCACAACGCTGTCAGCCTTGATTAAAATGATACCCCCAAAACTCCATAGCTGATTGTTCAAGGTTCAGCCATTCCAATCACTCCTCCCTCCCCCACCCCCACTCCACCCCCGGACGGGAAAGAGTGAGAGAGGTGAGGAGGGGGTCGAGGTTGGTCACGAACACAACTTAATGTGTAAGACAATCTCTTGCATCTGAATTGTTCGCCCTATTGGAAAGGAGAGGGACGGGAAGTGGGAAGATGAAGGGAAGAATGGAAAGGGGAAGGTGGGTAAAAGGGGCGGGGGTGGGGGTGGGGGAGGGTGACACCTGTCAGCTCGAAGGCACAGACAAGGGACTCCATCAGCGACCATTGAGTCCAGTGTTATGCAGGTCTGACCGGTCAATTGGTCAGTTAGCAGACATGACACGTACGACCACCCCGTGACGTCAGAGCCCCGGGCAGTGCAGACGGGGAGCAGTCCCCTCCATTCCTGCCAGTTGATGGATATCACTAATGAGGTCTGGCCGCCCCCCCCCCCCCCCCCCCCCCCCCGAGAACGAACCAACGTCTGAATGTTTCTTAATGAGGGGATGGGTGGGGGCAATCGTGTGTGTGTGTGTGTGTGTGTGTGTGTGTGTGTATGGCGACCCATTTCTTACGCCTGGCCTAAAGTAATACAAATAGTAAGAAAACACAACGGTCAGTCAGTGATACCGTCTGGTTCCCGAGCTTTACATTTCTCAATTCTTTCTAGCGCAAACATGACTTGCTCTTTTGAAATCGGACGGCTTTGATAATCATCCTCTCCTTCATTGTAATCCCATTGTGACCCACTGCAAGGGTCTACGTGTTTAATTAGCAGTGACTTGAAATGTTTGTACCAGGCTTCGATACTTAATGCTGTTTGCTGGATGTCTTCTTTTTAATGAATTTTTGATGTACGTTCTTCCAAAATTCTTTTTGATCTGCTATAGATGCAGTTAGTTCTGTCAGAAACGTGTTATTAAGCTGCTACCCTTTAATTCTTTAATTCTGTGCAAATGTTTGTATTCCCTTCTGGCCCTAAGATCTTGGGCGTCATGTGTACGTTTACATTTTCTAAATACATTTCGGACTTTTTTTTTTATTGTCATGACATTCAACATCAAATCAGTATTTGGATTTCAAATCATTAATTCTTATTTCTATCTTCACACACTGTGCAGCATCTTTAATACAGGTGTTCAAAAACATTCAACGCTTCGTTTATACTGACATCGATAATACTGATTGCAGGCTTGATTTTTTTTTTTTTCCCTTGAATCTATTGCGTAACAATATTAATCATAAACACATGAGCACGATCTTCATTCTACATAAACCTTTCCAATGTAAAACTACTTTCAGAAGGATTAATCTCCGAGTTGACATTATCCCTACCGTAACGCAAATAAAGTTCTACAGGCATATGGTCGGAATCGAATCTGTCAGACACTCGGAACTGACATGAATCCCCACAACAGTGCAAACAAATCACAAGAAATAACGAAGTAATCATTGACACTGCATCCATAGTCTGGTACGTACGTGGAGCAACTTTGCCGGTCGCCACAGAGAGAGAGAGAGAGAGAGAGAGAGAGAGAGAGAGAGAGAGAGAGAGAGAGAGAGAGAGAGATTATGTATTGCACGCACGCACAGATACAAACTTATAATGAAATATTGCAGATTTTCTTAAAAGACGCCATATATAAACACACACACACACACACACACACACACACACACATAGAGTAAGTTGTCAGTTGGAGCACTCAGGCCAGGTCACGGTTCATAGGCGATGTCAAGGTCGAGGTCACCCAGCTTGGTCGCCATGGCCTTGTCCAAAGCGTCACTAAGATCGTCGCTCATCCAGTTCCTCCAGTCCCCCACTTGACCTGCCATTCCATTCCATTCCATTCATTCATTCATTCATTCATTCATTCCGTTATTTACACTCTCAAAGTCCTGCAGGAGCATAAAGTTCTTTTAAGTTCATGCTGGTTTCAAAATTTTCTGTGACAAATGTTTGTTGATAAAAGAGGAATACGTAAATCAACAACAACAACAACAACAACAACAAACAATAACGAACAGTTGGTCATCATGTACTTTGCTGTGTACCCAAGGTGGTATTTTCTTGGGTGGAAATCGTTGCAAAAATATGTTTACAGTTTCATTTTGAGAAAACTGTCTTACTCGTTTAAAAATGGTCAGTTCTGAAAATGGCCAGTCACCGTTTATACACGCCAGTCACCTTTTACACACGCCAGTCACCCTTTACACACGACAGTCGGCCGTTTTGTGGAACCGTGTTGACGAAGAACCACAGTGTTCCTTGACATTTCATTGAACGTCTGACACGCACTGACATGAACTGACAGACCCGGTTCTAACCTCTGACACGCACTGATCACATGGGCGTCAAGAAAACTGCAGATGAAATCCAGGTAGCCTTTGTGATCTTTTGCATTTGGCTCTTAGGGATCTTTAGCATTTGGCTCTTTGTGATCTCTTGCATTTGGCTCTTTGTGATCTCTTGCATTTGGCTTTTTGGGATCTCTTGCATTTGGCTCTTTGGGATCTTTCGCATTGATACTGTGTGTCGCTTGGCAGTGTCTTCTGACTGGCATCACAGGAACTGCAAAGTCATGTAACACTTTAAAATGAAACCTGGCCAGTAGAAGGCTACCTGGATTTCATCTGCAGTTTTCTTGACGCCCATGTGATCTCCTGTGAAGGAATCGTGTTCTACTTGCTTGACAGAGCGATGTAGCGTGGATGGCATCATCACCTCACGCACAGGTTTATATTGGTTAAGTTTACTCTTATTTAAAATCTGAAAAGAGCACGCCCTTAGTCTTCCAAGTAAACTTCTCCAGTTTTTTTTTTGTGATAGTACTCTTGCAGTCTCAATATTCATTTTATGCTGTTCAGTGAGTCTATCTTTATCAACCATGGCTGCTTTGACATTGTCAATCACTTTAAGTGGCATGTTACCCGGTTTGGCCATCGTCATCAAAGCATGAGTCCCGGCGTCAAAGTCATCAGTGGAAATAAAACCAGGATTCTCTCTGTGTTTCTCTGTTTCCTCATAAATGTCCGTGGTCACCGTTTTGCCTTTTGGACCACAGCTATTTGTACTGACAGCTTTTTTTTTTTCGAATGGTTCACAGCGGTCGTCTCCCCTGTCCAGTCTTGATTGGGACCTACTGCAGAGCTGAGCTAGCTTCCTTGATGTTGCCAGAGACATCATGCGTGGGTGTAGATAGGCTTCAGTTTCTCCGTGGATGTAAAGACTGTCTGCACTGACCGGGGCTGTTAAGCACCCCCTTCAACACCCTGTCTGTTGACAGAAGCACAATATGGCCCACTGTACTGGTTAGTCTTCATCAATCTGGTCTCCACAAGCCTGTGTCCATTTTACGACGACTCCACTACATCCAGTGTCTCTCAGAGCATTCGGTGTCTTATCAGCTACAGTTTGTGACTGGCAAACTGTCATTTTTTTTTTTCATTTTTGTTGACTTAGCAGCTGCACTGCTTGCAACCTGCTTTCAACAAGCTAGGAAAAAGTAACAAACAAGCAGGGTAACTGTCGCTCCCATGTCGATGACGACATGATTGAAGGCCCATAACTTCAAACGAAAGCTGCTTACGACACCAAATGGACTAGGAAAAAGGAGAAAAAAGGTGTTCATTCTTTAAGCAGAATGTTTTATCATTAGAGGAGGGTCTGTATGTGCTTCTGGTGGCAGGGTTGGCATAGAGTGTGTGTGTGTGTGTGTGTACACAACTCTCTCTCTCTCTCTCTCTCTCTCTCTCTCTCTCTCTCTCTCTCTCTCTCTCTCTCTGTGTCTATATGTATGTATGTACACACACACACACACACGCACACACATATATATATATATATATATATATATATATATATATATGCACACACATACTTACATATATATATGCATGTATATATGTGTATGTATGCGTGTGTGTGTGTGTGTGTGTGTGTGTGTGTGTATGTGTGTGTGTGTGTGTGTGTGTGTGTGTGTGAGAGACAGACAGACAGACAGTCAGTCAGACAGACTGACAGGACAGAGAGAGACTGAGACGTACCCTGTCCAGTTCCCCCAAAACCCAATGAATACAGAACGGAAGAAAGCGAGAGAAACAAAAAATGCTGACCCTTCCTGAATATTCCCGTGGAGCCAGGCTTCCAGAAGGAGGGGCTCCAGTCTTCCGTTGGCAGGCTGCCTTCAGGTTGTGGAAGCTGCAGGCGTGGGCGATGTCCTGCGCCAGGCTCTGCGGCACCTGCAGCCCCCCAGGAAGGACGCCAGGCGGCTGGTCTCCTGCACCGGGTCCCGGCTCATCCTCTCATAGCTCGTCACGTACAGGCGGTCCTCGGCCAGGCGTCGCCGCTTGCTCTCCCAGGCCCGCACGTAATCAAACCAGGACCCGTGAGGAACTGAAACAATCGTTGCTTGTTTAAACTAGGACAAGGACAATAATAATTATAACAGTAGCAATACTGATAGTAATAATAATAATAATAATAATAATAGGTTAATAATAATAATAATAATAGGTTCTAGATAGTTCATGTAAAATTCTTTTTTTTCTTCCGGCAGCCATTCTCCCCCAGATTTTGACTGTTCACATGCACAACCCCATCCAGTTTTTGATGCATCCGAGGTCAGGGTGACATCAGGCTCTGTTTGGTGAACGACATTATAAGCAGTCTCAATGGTGTTGACCCACCAAAAGACAGCATTTTTTTTGGCTTTGAAATGTTTCCTAAATCAGGTTTATGGATGACATGTCCGTATCATGATAGACAACACAACTGCTGTTGCATGTATCAATCCTATGGGAACAAGTCATTCTGATTCATGTAATTTGATAACACAGATGATATGGAACTGGTGTATTGACAATCACGTATGGTTGAGTGCTGCTTATATTCCAGGTAAGAAAACACAGCAGCAGATGAGGAGGAGTCAAGGAAAATAAACCTGGATGCAGAATGGAAGCTGAACAGAGAAGAGCTTCACAAGGCATTGATACAATTGCATATGAATCCTGACATTGATCTCTTTGCCTCTTAGTTGAATGAACAACCAAGTGCAGCGCTATGTTTCTTACAGACCTGAACCAAGCGCCTGTGCAGTAGATGCATTTTCCCTCCCTTGGAGTAACCTTGACTTTCATGCCTTTCACCTTTTTAGGACAAACACGGCAGTGTTGGGGAAGGCGAAGAGAGAGCGGGCGGTGGGGGGTTGTGGTGGTGCCCCATTGGCCAACACAAGTCTGGTGGCCTCTGCTGACGCAGCTGCTGACACAAGACCCAGTACTTCTACCAACACGAGACACCATCCTCTCCCTCCCCACGCAGCAAGGGAGAACCCACCCCCTTCTTCCCCGCCTTCAACTGATGATATGCAAAGTATCCGGGAGCGGAACCAGAAGGAAAGGGGTGTTCCAACCAGGCAGCAACGCTAATCGTCTGTTCTAGGGCGCCCCCACATGCGCGCAGAGTACAACACCTACATTGCCAAGTGGAGGCAATAGGCTGTGAAAAATAGTATCCCACATGAAGTGCCAGACATTGTGCAGAGCAGCAAACTTTCTTGCCGAACTTTTTAGTGCTGGAGCAAGCCACAGTGCTGTAAACTCTGCGCGCTGCGCTTTGTCCGCCTATCTGCCATTACTGAATGGATTGTCAGCGGGCAGTCACCCAGTTGTTTGCAAACTTGTCAAAGGAGCAGTTGCAAACAGGTCTTCTTTACTCAAATACAGGGGCACTTGGGATGTAAATACTGTACTTAATTATTCAGATCGCTTAACTCCCATCGAACAGTGACTTTGAAAGAACTGATTTTGAAAACTTGAAGCATGTTGTTAGCTTTAGTTACAGGACAAAGAGGTCATGCTGTACACTCTTTGAAAACAAGTGACGTAAAGATGTTTGATTGTAAATGTGTGTTACAATTTTTCATGTGTACTGAAAACAACAAAGCCAGGGAAACATACTGAACCAGCAGAGATTAGAGCATTGGCAAAGAATGAAAATCTTTGTCCAGTGTGACACTTGATATTGATACAACTCAGTATCTCAGAGACAGTCACCAACAGCACCTATTCATCAGTCACACCAAACCTCACGCACCTGTGGGTAAGCAGACATTCAGGCGATGGGTGAAAGAGATGCTATCGCGCTCAGACATTGACACAAACCAGTACACAGCACACTCCACCAGGGCTGCAAGCTGCAGTGCAGCCGCCCAAGCCGGAGTTTCATTGAAAACAATATTGAGAGCAGCAGGCTGGACAAATGAACAGGCATTCTGTGAGAGCCAAAGCACTACCAGTTTCAACCAGAAAGTACTTGATGGTGGAAAACAAAGATTAGTACAAAGAAGACAAGGGCCAGAGTATAGTTATTCATTGTGACAGAATCGTGAAGTGGTAAAGGGAGTGGAAAAGTAGAATGATGTGACTTAATAGTCTATGGACAAGGAGAAAAGAAGAAAGGGAATTGTGATGGGGACAGACTGATTTGTGTACTTTTTGGGACGCCTCCCTGATCTTCCCCATCCCTAGGGCCACCTTCACGAACGATAGAAGCAACTAAAAAATGTATAAAAATTATCATCCGATGGACCATTTCAACAAAGTAATAGTTTATCGAAAATCGTATCAAAAGCACATGTCGACGGCCACGTGGCAAAGAAAGCCAGTTGTGTTTTCTATCAATTTTCTAAACAAAGTGCTCAGCTCAGACACCATCTTGGACAATGAAATTTGTATGTATAAAAAGAGCGAAGTGCCAGCTAATCATTCATTACAAAACCATTTCATGCTATTTCGTATTTCTTATCGAAATGGAGAAAAATGTGATGCAAAACACGTTCAAAGTGGGTTAACACTTGGACATTAATCATCAATAATTTTACACAGCCACAAAATTGTCAGATGTGACTTATTGCATTTTATTCCTTGGGTTCTGAGGTTTTCATCGATGTCAAATATGATTGAATACTTTGAACGGACGGCGAGCCAGACAACACTGAAGCTGCGAGAGATAGCACAATTTCTGTCGGTTCCCGTGTCACCAAGCTGTTTTGACTGCAGCAGTGTGTTGCTGGCTTTGTAGTCCGGCTCGCGCTACATATTTAGAGGTGCTGTGTGTGAGACAGAGAGTGTGCCCCGAGAGTGTGCCCCGAGCATGCAGAAAGTGCTCTCAGGGCAGTAGTCCTGGTTTGAGCTCCTTGTTATACAAGGGGAATAAAAGCAGCAAAAACTTCCACGTCGTCCTCTGAGTAATCTTGACTGGCTGCTGTCCCTTGGTTCCTGCACTTTACCACCACCTGCCAGTCTTCACCCTGCACACCCCTTACCCCTCCACCACCGTCACACGTGCACAGGGGTGCTGCTTGTCGCGGAGATAACGAGTCCCCTGTCCTCTGTCTTTCTCTGTCCCCCCCCCCCCCACCCTATCTCTCTCACTATCTTTCTCTCTCCACCTCTCTTCCCCTCACCTCCTTCTCCTCTTCCCTCTTGCTTCTATCTTCCCTCCAGTCTAACTCTCTCTCTCTCTCTCTCTCTCTCTCTCTCTCTCTCTCTCAATTTACATTTTTACAAGATTACTTTGATGTATATCTGTCCTCGTGTGTGTAAGGGGACTGACATTTCCGCGTTGATATTCTTTATGACTACAATAATGCCACGCACTAAATACATAATTATGCTGGAAATAGCTCTTCATAAAATAGTAGTAGTAGCAGTAGTAGTAGTAGTAGTAGTGGTGGTAGTAGTAGTAGTAGTAGTGGTGGTGGTGGTGGTAGTAGTAGTAGTAGTAGTAGTAGTAGTAGTTGTTGTACCATATTGGCATTCTTTATGATTGCAATACACCATGTACCACATACTTGATTGGTCTGGTCACAAATTACCTTATTGTATCATTGTTACTCCTACTACTACTACTATTACTGTACTACTACTACTACTACTACCTACTACTACTACTGCTGCTGCTGCTGCTGCTAATGCTACTCCTACCACAACCACACTAGCAACCCAGCGCTGCCTTACCTGTCCCGTTGACGAACAGCCGAGCATAGCCTTCAAAGGTGCCTTCAAAGGCCGACCGGCTGCTGCTTCGTGACAGCTGGTGCGCCATGTTGTACAGCGACACCACCACGTCCTTGGGGTTTCGGTGGCACACCACCACACGGCACGCGCTGCTCCACGTCATTTCCGGCAGTGCCTGCGGATGCAGGTGCGTGTTGAGCACGCGCGGGGAGGGTTCTTGCTGGAGGAGGGGAAGGTCGGCAGATTCCAGCATAGCGGTGCGTTTCATGTAGTGAGAGTGTGTGCTGGTGCGGTTCACCAGCATAGTCAGTACCTCCCACAGCCAGTGTGTGGCCTGGCGGGAAAAAAAGGAGTTGAAAATACAGCAACAATATGACACAATGTAAAAATTTATCAGGGGAAAAAAAAAAAGAATAAAGCTAATTCGTTACTCTTACCAGTCACATTCACGAATGAAAAAAAAGATTATTACTTGTTTACTGTTGAAGTGAACGCTCTGATTTGAAAATGAATTCTAAATCTCAGCAAATGACTCTCTCTCTCTCTCTCTCTCTCTCTCTCTCTCTCTCTCTCTCTCTCTCTCTCTCACACACACACACACACACACACACACACACACACACATCTTCTCCAGTTCCCTTTGTGATCTCGATTTTACTGCCATCTGCTACGTAAATCATTGTGTACTATTGTAGCTTCAACAGCTGCATTTCTCTATCAAAAGCGGTAAGAAAACTATTGTTGTCGCTTGGTTTATAAATCCTTTTGTGTCTGATCACCCAGTTTTGTGTCGTTGTCACCAGTGATGTCACCTTATTTCGATAACTGCATGCTACCCACTTGAAATGGTAAAGCATGCATGCATTTGGCAGCGATCGATGCATTGAAATGGTAAAACATGCATGTATGTGGCAGCGATCGATGCATTGAAATGGTAAATCATGCATGCTTGTGGCAGCGATCGATGCATTGAAATGGTAAAACATGCATGCATGTGGCAGCGATCGATGCGGAGGGGTGACAATGAAGAAGCTGAGGCCCTCCTAAGGTGCTCCACAGTGCTTGCACAAAATGTTATTGCGAGGGTATGCCATGCAATGGCACCAGAAACACTGTCTGTGTATACAAGGTCGCAGGGTATTACACATAGTGTGCTATTCTTTACTCCTCACAACTCGCTTATAAACACCATTTATCTCACTTTTATACGGCAGTTGATATGTGCATGTGATCAGTACACTTCTGCTGTATGTACACGGAGGTTTTGGATAGTGTATCTTGACTGAATCTATCTCTTTATCCACCTGTCTGTCTCTCTGTCTGTCTATCTATTTTGTAAACCACACAGCATAAACACGTACATTCAATGCATTTTACATTTCCGTTAACGGAGAATACTAAACCAAGAGAAAAGCAAACCAACAGATCAATTATTAGTCTAGAAGGGAAGCAGGAGACTGCGGACCACTCGCCGAAGTCAGACCCGCATGTGCCCTTCGACACGGATCAAAATACACATCCGCACCAAAGAAGAATAGGCCGGCCTCGTGAACCATGCAGCATTCTCCACCAAATGTTGTTTCCATCGGTTCAGCAGCTTCGGTGTCGTCTTGTTGGATCTTGGATCCGTTCATTGATCCGGATTAAACCAGCGGATCTGCACTTCAGTTTCCATGGATTCGTCTTTTGGAGCACGTTCTAGTTTTCGTTAAGATATCTGGTGTCGTTCTGGTTGTGCATCAAGTTATATCTGGTGTCGTTTTGGTTGTGCACCAAGTTCAGATATCTGGTGTCGTTTTGGTTGTGCACCAAGTTCAGATATCTGGTGTCGTTTTGGTTGTGCACCAAGTTCAGATATCTGGTGTCGTTTTGGTTGTGCACCAAGTTTCGTTGAAACTGATTGAGCAGCTACTTTAGGGGCTGTTTTTGTTTGATTGGTTGGCTGGTTGCTTGCTTGCTTGACTGATCTTTTTTTTTTATTAGTAGTAGTATACTTGACTGATTTTTTTTTTTTTTTTAGTAGTAGTAGTAGTATAAATGGTAGGAGCCAACATACTTGGATGAAAACATAATCTCTCCGGTTGCGGTAGTAAGGAACAATACATGCGGTTAACAAGCAACACATTCGCTCCTTTTAGTCTTGTTTCATTCGCTATCATTTCTTTGGTATGGTGGCTTCGTCTACCTGACTTCGGGTATGTGCACAGAATGACGTCATCGTCTCGCACGTGCAGCTGACGCAAGTCTTTGAGCTGCTGAGGCAGGCGGTCGCTGTACGTGTAGGGATACAGCACGCCGTCAATTTCCTGCAGCTCCAGGGTCGCTCCAAAGCCGTCGTCGTAGCAACGTGACGTCATTGTTCCCAAGTATTACTCTGCACCAAACAAAAGAGTCACATTTACCATACATCCTAACGACGCTGGCTTCCAGACGGAACAATCGTTGTCGTCAGTCGGAGGAGGTTGGCAGGTGTTTTGTGCTGTATATGTTGGATCAGATGGTGCGTGCTGAACAATCACTGAAGTCATTCGGCACCAGTGCAGTTGTGCGTGGGGAGAAAATGACCTTGAGAAGGACGAGGAAGATGATATAAAAACAAATAAACAAACAAACAAGATAGCTATAGCAAAGGTCAGAAAGGGGTGCACACCTTGCCGTGTTGTTTCTCTCTCTCTCTCTCTCTCTCTCTCTCTCTCTCTCTCTCTCACAGTACACACACACACACACACACACACACACACACACACACTGTTAAGAATTACATTATGCAATAATTGCCTCGCATACAAAGATGATCTACAAATCCACATTGCAAAATGTTTTCAAAATTACACAGATATAAAATGATGGTAGAGGGCTAGGTTCGTAACAAAGAGAACCAGCCGGAAATTCCGTAAGCTTGAGTATAAAAAAATACTGCCCCCTCTGTTCAGGCTGGGGCGTCTGGTCTTGACTTCGATGGCTTCTTTAATACCACAACAGTCGTCCCACCAGGCCTCGCTGCCACAACAGCAACAATGAGCTGAAGAAGACAGGGCGACCCTGTCGAAATATTCTCCAAGTAAGTTTTTGATTCTGAGTCTAACTACTTTTCTAATGTCGAATCCAGAATCCAGAAACCTTTATTCTTATTTATATATGTTCTATTGTTCTGCTCTCAACATGACCCACGGTACATCATGGCTTACTTTGGGCGATTCGACGCTCTACGTTTAGGCTGCCCAGCTTCTCAAGCTGCCACGTGTGCTCTTAAAACCGGTGTCTTCCTCTGAAGTGTTGAGTCTTTTTCTTTCTGCGTACGTAGGCTGATACTCCTGCGGACACTGCCTGTTTTGACAGGCAGTGGAGTTTTGTGTGTATGACCGTTTTTTTCATCCCGCCATTAAGGCAGCCATACTCCATCTTCGGGAAGGTGCATACTATGTGTAACGTGTCATCCATACCAACGGCCAAACTGGCCTTCTCTTCCGAAAGTTGATGATGGGATTTTACGTGTGTGCAAGATGTGCGTGCGTTCACACACGGAACCTCGGTTTATAGTCTCATTCGAAGGACTGTATGGGAAATGGAGTCAGAACCAATGTTAACTTCGAGGGAAAAATCCCCCCCTGTACCAAACTCGAACCCGCAACCCCAGGATCACGAGTCCGGCGCTCTACCAACTGAGCTATTCCAGCCCCCATGTGTTGAGTCATGTTTAAGGCAGTCAGATAGGTAGGGCTGTTATCTGCTGTTTTCAGCCGTTTGGGGCTCATCATTCCAACGCTGGTTGACCCGGCGTGGATCACGTTTAATGTCATGGCCTACCTGCCGCCAGTTCATGTTTTCGGCCACAACAACAACGTTGAAACGCACCAGTAATTATAGATGTTGTTTTTTTCTTTCATGTGATGAAATGCCATCCTTGCAATATATGGATAAACAAAAAATGCCGGGTTGTAAATTGGCGTTCTGTAACCAAGCAACACTTCCTGTCGACTGTCTGGTTCTCGTAATGGCATCGAAAGTCCGCACAGAGGATTTCTGTGAACTCGAACAGACGTTAATGGAGGCAAAATGAGAGAGAGAGAGAGAGAGAGAGAGAGAGAGAGAGAGAGAGAGAGAGAGAGAGAGAAGAACAAGAAAGAGAAAGGGAAGAGGGGAGAGAGGTAAGTGGGGAGCGAGAAAGAGAGAGAGGTGCCGGGGGGGGGGGGGGGGGGGGGGGGGGGGGCGAGGAAATGGGAGAAGAAGGAGGAGAGACCGAGACAGGGGTTGGGGGGGGGTGGAAATGGCGGGGGTGGGGGCTACAGATGTTCTTGAATCCCTTCCGAAGTCAAGCCACCAGAACCGTCACAGAACAGGTAGTTGTAGTGTTTCAGGCGCATCTCACCATCCCGCAGAGTGGTCCCCTCCGCACTGTAGATCCTGCCTGTGGATTCTGGAATACTACTTCCATGATCCGGTCCTCCCCCCCCCCCTCCCCCCCCAACCACCCTATCCCTCCCGTCATCTTCTCCTCGACATGCCCCTTCCTTTTCTCAAGCACCTTTCTTTTTGTTCCATCCCGCGCTCATTTTGTTTCATTATTCAACAACAACAACAAACAACAACAAAAACTATTTGGGTATTGTCGCTCCGTACCACGTTTC
>JADBJO010001671.1:297500-302500 GCA_016801955.1 Conus betulinus
GCCACCTCGGTGGTGCTGTGTCCACGCTGCTCATTCTGGCTTGACCTCTCATTGTTCACAGCCCCAGGCTGGTTTGACCCGCTCATTGTCCACAGCCCCAGCCTGGCTTGACTCCCTCATTGTCCACAGCCCCAGGCTGGCTTGACCTCTCATTGTCCACAGCCCCAGGCTGGTTTGACCCGCTCATTGTCCACGGCCCCAGGCTGGTTTGACCCTCTCATTGTCCACAGCCCCAGGCTGGTTTGACCTCTCATTGTCCACAGCCCCAGGCTGGTTTGACCCGCTCATTGTCCACGGCCCCAGGCTGGTTTGACCCGCTCATTGTCCACGGCCCCAGGCTGGTTTGACCCTCTCATTGTCCACAGCCCCAGGCTGGTTTGACCTCTCATTGTCCACGGCCCCAGGCTGGTTTGACCCGCTCATTGTCCACGGCCCCAGGCTGGTTTGACCCTCTCATTATCCACAGCCCAGGCTGGCTTGACCTCTCATTGTCCACAGCCCAGGCTGGCTTGACTCCCTCATTGTCCACAGCCCCAGGCTGGTTTGACCCGGTCATTGTCCACAGCCCCAGCCTGGCTTGACCCTCTCATTGTCTACAGCCACAGCCTGGCTTGACCCCTCTCATTGTCTACAGCCACAGCCTGGCTTGACCCTCTCATTGTCTACAGCCACAGCCTGGCTTGACCCTCTCATTGTCTTCACAGGCTGGCTCGACCCGCCCATTGTCCACAGCCCCAGGCTGGCTCGACCCGCCCATTGTCCACAGCCCCAGGCTGGGTTTGACCCGCTCATTGTCCACAGCCCCAGGCTGGGTTTGACCCTCTCATTGTCCACAGCCCCAGGCTGGCTTGACCCGCTCATTGTCCACAGCCCCAGGCTGGCTTGACCCTCTCATTGTCCACAGCCCCAGGCTGGTTTGACCCGCTCATTGTCCACAGCCCCAGGCTGGTTTGACCCGGTCATTGTCCACAGCCCCAGGCTGGTTTGACCCCTCTCATTGTCCACGGCCCCAGGCTGGCTCGACCTCTCATTGTCCACAGCCCCAGGCTGGCTTGACCCTCTCATTGTCCACAGCCCCAGGCTGGTTTGACCCGGTCATTGTCCACAGCCCCAGCTGGCTTGACTTTCAACCAGAAATATAAACGATTTTCCAAAATAGATGTGTAATATTTTTCGATCAAGCTCAGGGGTAACATTCTACTATAGTTGAAGGCATTTTCACGATCTTTCTTAAAAATGACTACAATGATGGCTTCTTGTCGCATGTCTGGGAAAGTCTCTGACAGAAAAAAAACTGAATCGAGAGGGAACCCAGATACTAGCTTTTCTGCTAGGATTTTATGTGAGCTTTAAAGCTTTGCCAGACTTTCAGTTTCTTAATGCTCTTCAGACCTCACTTTCAGTGGTGGCTTGATCGAGTGTTTTGATGTCTGTTAGCGCAGCAAAATTGTGGGTATGATTGACGTTGCAATCATGTGCAGATCACTGGTTTGATTTGAACGCTTTAGTGAAAGGATCAAAACACCCATCTTTTGTCATTTTATCACCGCAGGCTTCTTTGGGCGAGTGCTGCAGACACGAACTGACTTCTTTCAGAACACCTATGGCCTACCAGCATGAGTCATCACGACATCCGCTTGGCTACTTTATATGCTTTTCTCTTTTCTTTGATTACATTTGACGCCATTGTTTGCTTTCAGGATAGCCCTACAGTTTGGGTCTCATCTTTTACCTTTGAAATTTTTGCATTTTAGACCGCTTCTTTTTCGGTTTGATTATATTCCTTGTCAAACAATTACGCTTTTTTTGTAGTTTTTAACCAGTTTGAACTGTTTTCTTTATGCAGTCAGAGAGAGAGAGAGAGAGAGAGAGACAGACAGACAGACAGACAGACAGACAGACAGAGACAGAGACAGACAGACAGACAGACAGACAGACAGACAAAGACGTACACACACACACACACACACACACACACACACACACACACACACACACACACACACACACACAGATTTCCTAGGGTTCCATCTACACAGCACAATCATGGAGCAATCTTGTATCCAAAATAGATGCAAGAAATACCTCAAAATAAAGATGTATCCAGAATAGCTGGGAGACTATTTTTGTCTTCAAAAGTGGCTCAAAGAGGTCTCTTGAGCCCAGCATAGCGGCACGCCTGGTGACATCTGCAAACGTGACGCCTTCAGGACGTTCGACTGATAAGCTGGAAACCTTATCTGGCTTCACTGTGGGATGACCAAGTGGAACAATGGCAGGAGCGTGGACAGATACAGACCGTTGTCTTCCTTTCATAGACCCATTCTGTGGCAACGGACTTTGGGAATCAGGTCAGGTGGGAAGGGGGCCCAGCGGAATACACACTCGCCTAGGGCGCAACAAGCTCCCGGGTTTACGGATCGAGTCTCTCAACTGGGGTGGGGTCCCGTCTCTAAGTCCCCCTCCCTCCCCTCCCTTCTCGTCACTCCCGCCTCTTCTCGCCCCCCTCCTCCTATTGTCCAGCCCCTCTCTCCTGCCCCCTCCCCCCCACCCCCACCCCCTCGTTGCCATGGTGAGGTCAGAGTGGTTGTTGTGTGTGAGAGAAGACGACAAAGCGGACGGTCGTGTAACACATGTCAACGAGAAGGTTGTTCCTGGGGTCATCAGTAGAGCAGACCATATGGATTGGTGAATAGAAATATACAGGTGCAGCAGAAACTGGGATTCGGATTCGGATGATTTATCCATATAGGGCCAGGCCACCTCTGGAGGGGTGAGTGAACATGACATATCATCTGAAACAGACACGCATGACAGTAAAACATGCCGAACACAAATAATTTAGAATATCAAGAGATGGCTATTTCTCTAAATTTGAATGCCTTGTACAGAAACAAGGACAACTTTCGAACAACATCTGTTGAGGTTGATGACATCAAAATGGTCAATTTGCATAGGGAAGGCTGTCCATAATTCGGTTTAATTTTCTCTAGGGCTGGACAGCAAAGAATAAAATGGATTTCATTTTCTTGAGTCTCTTAGCGGACAGAGCAAATCATTGTCATCAATAGTGGCTTTGTATCTAAACTTATGAACTGCAAATTCTGATATTCCAAAACTCAATTTGGTAGCAGAGAGAGAGAGATAGAGAGGGGGGGTTATGCCTCATCCACTCTATCTCCCCCCCCCCCCCACACACACACACACACACCTTCCCGTCCGACATAGCACTTCCAGTTTCACAGAGAGTAGTGTGTATGTGACACTGAAAAAAAAACATGACTACAACAGTAACAGTCATGAAGAATGTCGTGACCCACTATGACAGTGACAGTCATGAAGAATGTCGTGACCCATTATGACAATGACAGTCATGAAGAATGTCGTGACAGTGAAGTGACCCACTATGACAGTGACAGTCATGAAGAATGTCGTGACACTGAAGTGACCCACTGTGACAGTGACAGTCATGAAGAATGTCGTGACACTGAAGTGACCCACTGTGACAGTGACAGTCATGAAGAATGTCGTGACAGTGAAGTGACCCACTGTGACAGTGACAGCCATAACAAATGTCATGACTCTGAAGTGACCCATTCTGACAGTAACAGTCATGAAGAATGTCGTGACAGTGACGTGACCCACTGTGACAGTGACAGTCATGAAGAATGTCGTGACAGTGACGTGACCCACTGTGACAGTGACAGTCACGAAGAATGTCGTGACAATGAAGTGTGAACCACTGTGACAGTGACAGTCATGAAGAATGTCGTGACAGTGAAGTGACCCACTGTGACAGTGACAGTCATGAAGAATGTCGTGACAGTGAAGTGACCCACTGTGGCAGTGACAGTCATGAACTGTGTTTTCCAAAGCCAATCTTATATCAGCTTCTCAACACGCTGTTCTGTCATCATATTCATTAGCCCACACCCCAAACCACCTCTTACTAAACACCCCCCCCCCCCCCCCTGCGCCCTACCCCCCACCTTCACGAATGCCCAGATCCTTCTTCTCGTACTTTCCCACTCATAACTAACACACTTCGCTGACCACTGAGCCCAGGGGAGTGCTTGCGAGAGAGAGATGTGTTTCAGGCTTGTCTTTAAATGCTGCCAGGGATGAGACGCTGTCTCTTCCGGTGCTGTCCGTCGCAAGATCCTCTGGCTAACAGGAACGTTAATCGGACTATCCACAGTGAGTTGTGACGCAGACGGAGTGTTAGGGAAGTAAATCAAATAGCGCAGAGAGAGACAAGATCGCAGTTCTCCAGTCGTCTTTCTTTCGCATTTCAAGAGACGAAGCATACAACTAGAAGTACACAACTGAAGTTTTGGAGAAGAAAGACATTGTTCCATGGCCTAAAAAAAAGCTGTAGTTCCATGGCAAAAAAAAAAAAAAAAGTTGTAGTTCCATGGTCTAAAAAAAAAGTTATAGTTCCATGGTCTAAAAAAAAAAAAGTTATAGTTCCATGGTCTAAAAAAAGGTTGTAGTTCTATGGTTTAAAAAAAGTTACAGTTCCATGGTCTTTAAAAAAAAATTATAGTTCCGTGGTCTTAAAAAAGTTATAGTTCCCTGGCCTAAAAAAAAAAGGTTATAGTTCCATGGTCTAATGACCGTAGGGGCAGCAATTGGGGGGGGGGGGGGGGGGGGGGGGGGGGGGGCGGAGGGGGGGAGGGGAGGGGTCAGCGTATCCCGGGCGTGGCAGTGTCGAAGGCAGAGTCCATTCTCTCCTTCCGCCGCTGTACCCTTCACTGACCTGAATCAGGTACCCCTTTACCTCTGGGTGGATGGATGGATGTCCGTCGTGGTCGACGAAGGCGTCAATGACTCTGCATGTGTGAGCGCAAGCCAAAGCTGGACGCACAGATATGTCCGTACTCTGGGCATGCCGCAGCTGTCATTGGGTGGACAGAGAGTTTTCACTGATCTGATTCATTACCCGTTTACCTGTGGGTGGACAGATGTATTTATTTTGATTTGATGGTTCAGGTAGCAAA
>JADBJO010001671.1:312500-317500 GCA_016801955.1 Conus betulinus
GTGTGTGTGTGTGTGTGTGTGTGTGTGTGTGTGTGTGTGTATGAGTGTGTGTATGTGTGTGTGTGTGTGTGTGTGTGTGTGTGTGTGTGTGTGTGTGTGTGTGTGTGTAGAGGATGAAGGTGATGGGGAGTGGCATGCTGTGTTCATCTCACTATGTCACAGACTGTGCTCTCACAATGATAGTAGCTGTGTTTCTCAGACACTCAGATGCTGGGGACGGCATATTCAGCTGGCTCACCCCGCCCTTTTCTCTGCATTACCTTCATATCTTTTGGCTCGCTTTGTATCACTTTACTATAGCTGGGCGAACAGTATGTTGAATCAGCTTGATGTCAATGTATATTTCCTGCATTAAAACAGCTGAGTCAGGCGAAGACTATGTACTTGTTTTTGAGTACAAAGAACATTTTCTGCATTATTGCATTGTTTTCGTAACTTGATTTCAATGGGATCGTTTCACTAGAGAAAAGCAAAACGACTCCAAAGGTAAACTGTGTTTCTGCAGAAAAAGGTTCCAAGCCTGGTGCCGGAAGTCGACCCCATCATTTACCCAGAAAGCACCACGCCAGAAAGCGCCTTCATGGATTTGTGTCCGAACGCCGAAACCCACCATCCCCGTTTCATCCCTTTCCCTGACCTTGACCTTTGCCACCTGCCTGAGAGGTGGCAACTCCCACACGTGCTACAGGATATCCGGGACATTGCTCAGCGAGTTGTGTGAAACTGCGCCTGCGCAAGAAAAGTCCGAACCGTTTCACACATCTTCCAGATGGTCCGGCTAAAAGAAGGTGAGACTGCCTGTGATTTCAGGATCCACCTTACTTTTTCTTTTGTTTTTGTCTTTCCTTCCTTTCGTTCACACACACACACACACACACACACACACACACACACACACACACACACACACACATACACACACACACGTATGTAGAGGATGTACATGGATGCATGCAAACATGCACGCACATTTAGGGTTTGAAATAAAAGACTAAAATGCCAAGCTTCCTGCATCGCTATATTTATTTGTGAAAAATGACGAGGGTTGGGTTGATGCAATAAAGTATCTGATGTGCATTTAGGCACTGACAAACTGGAGATCAAAGAAAGAGGTTCTGCAATAAACATGAAAGGTTTAGAAACATCCCACACACTTACTTTGTGCTACAGGGGCAAAGACTACAGAAACCAAAAAAGGCTCAGCAAGAAAACCAAAAGCACTATAAAATCAATGAATCCATTGTGCCAAAGTGGACGTTTCCAGGACATAGAAACAAGAAATGTAGGCTGAAACAAAAGGTGAACAAAATCAAACAATGACCTTGATATGATTGAAAGTTAATCGATGTCAGGATGCTGACCAAGAAATAAAGAATAACGCCAGATGTAAACACCGAAGACTGGGTGGATGAAATTAAAGTTATAGAAATTAACAAAAAAAACCCTTTGTGTTTCAAAAGAAGGTTATACAAATGAAATTAATGAAAGAGAGAGAGAGAGAGAGAGAGAGAGAGAGAGAGAGAGAGAGAGAGAGAGAGAGAGATTTGTTTTATTTCACAAATACATGACAGAAAACTTGGAAATCAAGACACGTCAACTGACTGAGAAAAAAAAAGTCGTTTAAAAAGTTGATGGAGTAAATGACTGCTCTTGGAAACAGAATGAAATTACAAACCGATTTGTGATTCCATAGGAAACATCTTGTGAAAATCAAACAAGGTAATGTGAAAACAGTTGTTTTTCTTTTAATTTTCTTTAACAGATATGGACATTTGCTTGAAAAGATTAACAACAACAACGGTTTTGTGACATTCAAATCACTCGTAAAAAAAACTGTTATGGTTGTGAAGCATGGCCACAGATACTACTGAAACAAACGTTTCTTCTGAGCGGCCATTTCCTGTGAAGACCTATGTCCTGCAACAGACTGATGCGGCTTGGTCATCACGGGACAGGCTTCGTGACCTATGACCGCTCCAGGGGGATGGTGGTGCACACCAGTAAGCACGTCATCTTTGACCCCTTTGAGGCGCTGCATACTGACGTCATCTTCTTCTGTGACCGTGAGGGGGAAGGGGTGAAGGTAATGAAAGGATTTTTGTTGTTGGTGTTGTAGTTGGTGTTGTTGTTGGACTTGTTGGTGTTGTTGGTGTTGTTGGTGTTGTTGTTGGTGTTGTTGTTGGTGTTGTTGGTATTGTTGTTGTTGTTGTTTTTGTTGTTTTCCTTTTTTAAACGGACGGACATTGAGGTATATTTCTCTATTCTCTGACAGCCAAACTTCATGTTCTGGTATCATGATATGGAAAACATGTTTCTGTTGCCTTGAGCAGTTGAACACTGGACAGAGATTACAGGTATCTTCAACGTCCTTTCAACGTGTACTCATCAATGCTTAAATGAATGGAAACAAAGATTTAAAAGAAAAAGACAAAAATGCTGAATATTTTCAAGCCCTCATAGTCCACTTAAGGCTGATGCTTCAACGAGCATAGTAAGTGTATTCAGCGATGCTTGCGTGAATTGAAACGAAAAGTACAAAAAGGCAGAAACAAACCACACAAACTGTAGCATATCTATAGGCATTGGATGCACAAAGTTATCCTGCAATGAGCTGCATGGTAATCCATTGTTTTGCCCCGCCCTGCCTAATGCTACTCTGTATTCGTCTTCTGTATCTGTTCCCCTGGCTTGTCAATAGCATCAGTAGCTCTGTGCAGTGTTTGTTGAAATATGCATGATGTTAGAGAACAGCTGGTCAATAAATGGCACAAATGAAAACCCTACCTGCTGTCGCCACCATGCTCTAGGTCTTGAGTTCGTCTCTCACAGGATTCATCAGAACAGACTCTTCCAAAGTTTCATGTCAACACGTCGTTTTTGTTGCAGTGCAAGGGCATCAAAGAAGGCTTTAGATCAGTCTGGGCCACGGACTATTCGTCCTTCACCTTAGAGCAGCCATTGCCACCTGAGGTGGTCACGTGGCTGAAACAGAAAACAGAAAAGACCTTCTCCTGGAGAGCCTTCTCTCTCAGTCGTCTGCTGTACAGGCAGTCACGTGATACTGACGTCATCATCATCTCCCATCCTCACGGCAGTCCCAAGAAAGTAAGTCTGTTGAATGATTTAGGTGAATGTTCACACAATGGTGGTGGTTGGATATGCAATGCAGTACAAGACACTACATACAGGCAATACTATCATACAAAATGATACGACGATACGAAAATCTGTGACCCAAGTGTAGTGCACCAACAAGTATCTGGTGCTACCTGTTGTTGTTTTTTTTTTAAACTGTTACTTACTATCAGATTCTTTGTCCTTTAAAAGAATACAACATAAACAGCAGTTTGGCCCGTCAATATGCAAAAATCTTCATTTCACGTGTAAAGAATGTAATGTTGGATCAGACAAGCTGAAAGAAAAATATATCAGCTCATCCTATGAGTAAGACCAGCATTAACGGGATAAAAAAAAAGTAAGTAACAAAAAAAAAAAAAAAAAAACGGTAAACAAGCAAAAAACAAAACAAAAAGGCAGACAGATAGATAGATAGAGTACGTGTATTAATCTTCTCTGTGGTCTGAATGCGGTCCGTCCACTACCTTTTTGCATCATGAATTTACGTCAAATAATGATAATAACGAAGTGATGATACCGATGATGAATTCAGTTCAGTTCTTTGTAGTGATATGTCATACTGTAGTGACTACCTTGTGAATGAGAGATACAGGAGGTCCACAACGAGGTCTGTCATATCTCAACAGCTGCGCTGTGTACGTGCTGTTTATTATCATCTCTTTCACCAAGGACAGTATGCGTCTGTTTGTCTGTCTGTCTGTCTGTCTGTCTGTCGACATAAGTGATACACAACTTGCACAACCGATTTTAAGAGAACTTGGTCTAAAGAGGGAAAGCGGCCAAAGGACAAACCCATGAAATGGAGGTGAATCTCCTGGTCAGAGGGCTGTGCAAGATTTTTTTGAACATTTTCCTAGATGTTATTACACAGAGTATTCTGACTATTTTGTTTTTCTTTTCTCCTGTAAAGAAAAAAAACAACAGGCTTATACGATTGACTGATCATCATCATCACCATCATCTTCATCATCATTGACATTCGTGAACCTCTTACTGTCCAGGTGTCCATCGGCAAGATGTCACGCAGACACAATATGGCCGTAGCTTTGTACTCGGCCACCACCTGCCCTGGCTCTAGCGGGGCCCCCGTGGTCCGCCTCAGTGACGACTACCGACACTACGTTGCTGCCGGCCAGTTCATCCACCACGGCTACGACCGCTACGACGAGGAGACGGCGACCGCCATCGGCAGGTTGCGACCACCGGTCACCCTGCCCTACTTCCGGTACCAAGACGTCGGCCGAATCAGAAGTGTGGTGGCGCTGATGTACGAGCCCGTGTCCTATTGGACGCTGTACGTGACGGATTTTCTGGAGATGGAGAGCGTGCTGTTCAAATGCACGGACAACTTCTGTTACTTTCTGACCTTGTACGGGTTCTTCCGCGGTTGGCAGGACCCATGGACTGTGCGAGTGTTCTGGCGTTTCTCGTTGTGGTATTCTGTCAGATGGCGCTGTACGCCAAGCACGGGATACACATCTCTGCCCTGCGCATGCTACGTCTGTTGCACAATATGTCCATGCACTGGGTTACATGGTTGGTATGTTTCCTGGTACCACGTGACTATCAGAGTCTGCTGTGGGTGACGCCCCTTTGGCTGGGGGTCTTGTTCTTGTCACGTCACGTGTCCCTGAGCCGTTTTTACTGGGCTTGGATTTTGTTTCACACCTTTCTGAAAGCGAAACTGTGAGTCAAAAGACTTGTCTCTGTAGCACAGCCATTACTGAGGCTTAGGAGTCACCAGAACATGATCATTGCGGATCTTGGACTTAGAAGGCTGTGACGGAGAACTGCTGAGTGGGGTAGGGACCGGGTTGGGAAGACTGGGTCCACCCAGAGCAGGAATGAGCAAAGTAAGAGGA
>JADBJO010001671.1:322500-325000 GCA_016801955.1 Conus betulinus
TTGCCTCTGAGTGCACAAATGAAATTCCTTATGGACAGATAGAGTACTATGGAACAATACTGGAGCAAATTCAATTGCACTTTTAAAAAATTGGGATACATCGCCCAAAGTGTTCTAGGTTAAAGCACCTTCCCAATAAAAGAACAAACATTTTTTCTTCCCTGTGCACGTCTTTTTATTTTCTTTTCAAACCAGTTTAACTTCTAACCTTTACTGTGTTTGACAATACTAGCGACAAAGACTGACAAAAACGCTTACTTCGCAATGCGAACACAGAACAGTCGTATCAACGCCACAACATCAAATACCGTTGTCAAATATCAAGGTACGTTCTTTCCTCGGATCTGGGGAAAAGTAACGGATTTACCAAGAATAAGCTGAAAAGAAATCAAACTTAAAATATACGCTAAATTTTAGAAATAAATTAACACTTTGACAATGTACTATCTGTCATAAAATCTTATGAACTATTAACTTTAACTACGTCGTCTAAACGATAGAAACAAATGTTTAATTGTCTTCATGCCTTAGCAATGATCAGTCTGTCATAATCTCTTATCAATTAGTAACTCCAATAACTTCACTTCAAAACGAAACAAACACGTACCTACTTGTCTTCCTGATGTAACACTAGACGTAACTGTCTTCATGACGCCATTCAGCAAGTCAAGGTTTGTTTTAAAATAAAACTGACTGAACGAACAGATTCTAGAGCCAAAAACATTGAATGTGAATGTTTTGGGAGAAAAAAGAGGAACAGAAAATGAGAATCTGTTGGAAAAATTAACGGATGTATGTATCTAACTTGTCCAGAAGTAGGACTGAAGAGGAGGGCATACGTGATACACTCGGGTTCACGGAAATCAGCCAGTCGACTCAGCAGCGGTGAAGCGTGACAAAAGAGGTCATATTTCAATTCAGAAGTCCTGCCACTTTTCAAGATAACATTCTCCTACATGTGAAATTTAACTATGAATAATGTGAGAATATTAATACTAAAAGAAACTGCACTTGATTATGACCATGGTTTTGTATTGTTTTGTTTCGTTTTGTTTGTCTTTGGTTGTGACCGTTTATTGATTGGACATTTTCCAGAAACAGACCTTTAGAGTGAAGGTCTTTGCGCACCATAGACGTGCATCCTCTTTAGTCACCAACAAGCAGTGTTAAAGTGTTCATCTTAGAGTGGGCTGACTGCAGGAAGCAGGTGAAACGAAAAAAAAACAACACAGCAGCAGCAGCAGCAGCAGCAGTAGCAGTAGTAGTAGTAGTAGCAGCATCAGTAGTAGTAGTAGCAGCAGCAGGTTGTTGTTGCTGTTGGTGGTGGTGGTGGCGGTGGTCGTGGTGTTGTGTTGCTGTTGTTGTTGTTGTTGTTGTCCTATCGCTGTCTGGGTTGAAAAGTCATCATCGTCATCATTTTCTTTGAACGAAATAACCCGCACTGACAAAAACAAGGGTGTAGGTTGGGCTTTGGAAGCTAGTAACCCCCTCAGTGTCAGTGCTGATGTTGTTATTATCAGCGTGGCGGCAGACATCCTGTGTCTGAACGATGCAACGGAACAAGAACGCCAGCAACAAAGACACCCCTCGACGTGACAGCTACCACGGTGCTTCCCTGTTGGACAAAACACGCCGCAAGGTAGGCGATCTGTCTGTCTGTCTGTTTGCTGCTGGTCTTGTTTGTTGTCTGTCTGTGTGTCTGTCTGTATGTCTGTCTGTGTCTCTCTGTCGCTCCCTCTCTGTCTCTGAGTCTAGGAATATGAATGGTTAAGTTAAATGAGTATGGAAAATGTGCATATGATAATAAAATAAAATTAAGAAAAAAATCAACAGGAAACACGTAAGAGGAAGGTTAGAATAAGCAATGAAATCGGCACATACATACATATGTAAAACTACAAAATGAATACAAAGGGAAACATAGATAAATAATTGACCATGAAGTGATGAAGTATGTAAATAAGATAAACCAGGAATTGAAAAGTAGGTCAAGAACTTAGTTTGAACAGTAAGGTAAACAGCGGAATTTGTTTAAATGTAGGTCAATGTGCAAATCTGCATGAAGTCGCGTGATTAACACGCCAGCACAGTCCGTCTTGAGAGCTCGCGTGTTCCTTCTCTGTCGCTCTCTGCTTAGAGAGAGGGGGGGGGGGGGGGGGGGGGGAGGGGAGGGGGGGGGGGGGGGGGGGGGGGAGCGTGAGGCGGACGGAACGACAGTGAGAGGCTGGATCGTCTGCTAAGTAATGGCTGCCCATAGATCAATTATAGGAGTATGGTTTTGAACTTTTTGTTAACTGACAGCTATTATATACACATTTTGATTATTTTCCGTCGGTTGCTTTCAATTATTAAAATTTGAATTCTAGGGATCCGACCATTAAGAGACTCATCTGGTCTTCAGGCAATTCAGGCACATGCGCACGAGTCAAACGTCAACAAGACCCACGGGACAAGATACGTCAGGGGTCCCAGGCTGAAAAGGAATAGGGGAAAACTACAA